>CM046533.1:8148899-8348645 GCA_024713555.1 Spirodela polyrhiza | reverse complement strand
AGAGGATCTCATTCTGTCAGCAGCAGTCATCAGGAATTATAATGACTAAATACATGGGATTAAAATTAATGTAATTTAATACATTATAAAGTAAATCGGATGGAACCACGTTACGATACCCTGTGACGGCATTTGACATGTAAATACTTCACTAGTTGGAACATTAGACGAAAATAAGAGGACATCGTTCTGACTCGATTACGAGCGTTAGTCGTTTTTCTCAGCCCGTTTGCGCGTCTATTTCTCTCAGACACCTGGCCCATGGCAACGTGGACAGACGAAGGTAGCCGCCGTGTTCCTCACTGTCACATGACCTGTTCCTGCCCAGGCCAATCTTGTCCGCATAGAAAGATCGGTTCAACGTCGCTGGCTTGCGTGCAACGAGAGGCGACGTGCGTGCTCACATGGCCGTATTTTAGGGTACTGCGATCATGATCGATCGATCGTCGGATCGACGACCATAATCGATCGATCGACGACCATGATCGATCGATCGACGATCATGATCATGGAAAACGACCACGATCACGATCAGTATCCGGGTCCTTGATCGATCGTCGATCGATGGGTGGATCAATGGCTACAGTGCACTATCCATTGGATGATGACTTTTCATCATCCAACGGTTACGATTCACATCAACGAGAGAGATTAAATCTCTATCTCGCTCTCGTCTCTCACTCTCTCACTCCTGCCGCCCCTGTCCTCTTCTCGTCGGAGAGACCGACTTCACCGCCGCCAGGTTCGCCGCCGCCAACTCATCACCGCTGCCTCTCCCTCTCCCTCTCCCCCTCTCTCTCCCTCTCTCTCCCTCTCTCTCCCTCTCTCTCTCTCTCTCTCTCTCTCTCTCTCTCTCTCTCTCTCTCTCGTTAGGGCTTCTCCGAAAATGACCGAGCTGCTGCCAACCTCACCGCCGCCGCCTCTCCCCCCTCCCTCTCGCCTCCCTCTCGCCTCTCTCTCTCTCTCGCCCCTCTCTCTCTCTCTCTCCCTCTCTCTCTCTCTCTCCCGCCTCTCTCTCTCTCTCTCCCCTCTCTCTCTCCCGCCTGTCTCTCTTTCTCTCTCTCGCCCCTCTCTCTCATTAACAAATAACAAAGTTCATTAACAAAGTTCATAAATCTATCTAGAAATCTGTTTCATGTAGGTTGGATAGTAAGTTCATTTAATCTCATTATATATGTATTAATAAAGTTAAGAATTATGATAATATATGTATATGTATAGTTACAAAGCTTACTTTATATATATTATTATATTTAGTAGGCATAATATATGTTTTAATAAAGCTAAAACTTAGGCCTAATAATAGAAATATATATTAAATATATGTATTATATATTTATATATAATATTTAGGCACTTGACCGTTATAAATAAAATAATATTAAATGATGATCAACTGATCATGATCGATCGGATTAGTCTATCACGACAATCGATGATCACGATTAGTAATTTTGGCTGATTGGATCAATGATCGATCATGATCACAGTACCCTAGCGTATTTTGAACATTGAAGGCTAGATTACATCATGCATTAGAGAGACAAATTTGCTATTTATTTTTCGACTTGAATATGGAGAAGATAATCTTATTACAAATATGGTTCAATGTGTACCTCGCTTTGCCATACAAGTGTCTCCATTGTATAACGAGCGTTGATACTCTAGTGGACTCTTAATATATTTTAGTAGTATAAATAACAAAACTAAAAATTCAACATTACACGTAGCTCATTTTGAATTGCTACATTGAAGTTACGTGGAGAACAATCTAAGTTGAGCATGCAGTGGTACAATGATGCAACATTGTTGCAAGAGATTATAAGAATCTTTATTGAATCTTCAACCTTGAAACCTAAAAGAGTTATGAAGTCTTAAATCCATAGAACTTAATCCTTTAACCATTCAAATTTACAAAGGAGATGATCTTGACTCCACAAGATAAAAAGGAACAGTTGAATCCACAATTTGGTGCTTCAATTTACAAGTAGAAGAGGAAATGAACCTCATAAGAGGGAAACTATAATACTTAGATTGAATGTCGTTGGGTTACAATTGGGGGCCTTTATATAGGCTTAGGAAAAAGTAGGGGCATCCTCTAAGCTAAACAGACTCTAAAAAAAAAAATAAAACCCCCCTCAACCTACTAGTGTCTATGTCATATGCACCACCCTTGTTATCCTCCCCATAACACTCTCCTCCAATTCTCGAACTTGGCACCACACTAGCTGCCACATTCCCTTATCCAGCCATCGCCTCAAATTCACCCCACACTATGCCCCATCACCCCCTAAATTATGAATTCTTCAAAACCTATATCAAGTTACTGCAACTTGAGATTTTGTAGCCAAGGTTACATCCTGTCAGGCTCATACTTGTTCCAAATATCTACTACCTCGATGCTTTGCCACCTCCCTATCTACTCCCTCCGAACCACAATACCTCTCTCAAGTCTTTCAAGATCCACACTAGTTTCAAGCATAACGAAAGAATACAACACTGTCCTTCACAACTACACTTAGATCCTCATTCCTTCACAACATAATATGTATGTTCTTCTACGGATTCCCCTTCCCACCACCCCCATCTTATGTTGTGATAACATTGGTGCCACCGACTTGGCTGTCAATCCCATTTTTCATGCCCGAACAAAATATATCGATATTGACTTTCACTTCGTTCCAAAACAGGTTGCGATCAAATGCTTGTAAATTGCCTTCACCAATGGCAAAGATCAATCTACGGATGTTTTCACAAACCCTCTTTCACGACATCGATTTCATTGGCTGAGAAGCAAGCTCCACATCTTGCCTCCTCACTCCATCGACATAGACCTTGCAAGAGAGTGTGAAAGCTAAACTAGTCACTACTCGAAGCACCTCAAGGGCTAGTCACTGACTACCGGTAAATGACTTGTAAGGGATAATCTCTAGAACACCGAGCATCACCAAAGGTCGAAAAAATTTAACCATTAGAACAATGATACATTAAATGTAATCAACCTACAATTGAAAAACTGTATATATAAATATTATGTACCCACATAACAGATGGACGGGGATTATCATATACATCTACATAGTTCATCTCTTCCTTTTGTCCTATCTTCTCTTTTCCTCCACTTCACTAGCTCTTACATCATAGAGTAAGGAACTGGATGGGGAGGCTGGATTCCTTCACTCGGCTGACAAAAGCCCAATTCCGCGAGAGGTAAACAGGCATGGTGACAACGGTGATGAGAATGCCACGCTCGCCCAGCAGCCAAGCGAGGTCCAGCATCAGAATGATGTGTCACTAATGGAACCAACACGTAGTGAAGTCTCTCTTCAACCACGTTTGCTCCTAAGATAGAGAACATCAGGATAGAGAAGGCTTATGGCAAAGAGTAGGGGAGGCTAGAGAAAATGAACTGATAAGTCACCAGATTCATTATATGAGCAGATGCATGGAGCATTTATTGACTCAAAACCAAATCGCATTTAATGTGGTCATTCCCCAGATGACTCAATGCCATGTGAGATCACTATTATTAAGAGTGTTATTTAGTTGAGTGTCTATGTACTCGTGTAAGTAGAAGTCTGACATCCTAACCACCTAAAACTCTTGTCTTTAGTTCTAAATTGTTTCTTTCTAATTCCTTCCTTCATGTCATGTTCAGTAACTTTGTGACTCTGTATTAGACCTTTTACTACTGTAAGTATAAAAATATGGTGATACAAATCAGAAGATATCTCTGCTATTTGACTCAAAAAGTATTTCCAAATAGATCATAGACCACAGTTTTTTTTAATCCAACATTTTTGGATGTTTTGATCAAATGAGAAATCTCCAGAGACATTGTAAGATTTTTTTTCATAATTAGTCATGTTTGAATGTCTACAACTAGACGACGCTCCACTTACAAGGGGGGAAATCGCCTAGCTGGAATCAACTACCGTGAGGAGAAAAATATAAAAAAATGGTGTTGAAATGGAATGGTATAACGATGGATTTCATACCGTTGTTTTCAATTATTTGCGGACAATGTTGATTGATTTAAGAAGTAAACCTAAACAGTAGAGATAAAAGAATTCACTACTTCCAGTGGATTACTTTCCTCATTCAGTAGTTTTCCATTTACACAATAGTTTTGCATACATTCATTTTATGTACATCTTTTGCTAATTTTTTGAATAAATTGAATGAACAATTGGTAAGTAGCTCATGTTACATTATAAAAAGTTTCAATGCTATGTATCAATTTTGTCTACATTATTTTTAATGATACTTTAAATAATTAAATGGTTAATAGATTACTATTTTATGGCCAGACAAAATATTGAAATTTGGAAAACAACTGAATAAAAGATGTGGTTCGATGTCTATTATGGTTTAGACTAATCTTTTCAATTTTCATGGCCATTGCAATTGTGCGACAATGAAACATGACCATTTACAAGTCAACTCTGCCTTTCTCTCTTGACCACAGTTTTGGGGAGAGGAGGCAGTCTTGGCAAGAATAAAGAATTTATTATAATGTTGCACCGAAATTCGTCATAAATGTTCATTACTTATTCTTGTACCAATTAAATGGCCACATGTCGTGTTCAAGCACTAATCAAATTACTCAACCAATCATCTTCAAATAAAAGTGTGGGTAAGCATTTAAAAAATAGCATACACACATCGGGGATAAAGACGTGTTGCTGGGTATGTTGAGCATCGACAAGTAACCACTTGACATGACATTTAAATTGAATGGTCCGGGATGGAGGAGTCCGTGTAAACTAAATGAGGATTGGTTGGATGAGGGATTACAAGATTAGTACCATGCTAGCCAATCCTTTGCGAATCCAATCCCACCTCTCCCCCACCTCCATTTGGATTCATAAGGGAAAGCCTCTTGTGGAGCTTGACTGGTGGCTTGCCGTTCTAATTCCATACTAGATGAGTCATCATTTCAAGTAACAACTAGCACAGGCCAATGCCACCGGAGTTTTATTAGTATTGACCATTTGCGATTTAATAAGAAGCCAGATAAACTATCTAATTATAACTTAATTTTTATTTGATCTTCAATTGACTCTTACTGTCGGTTTCAAGTGTGCCATGAAAACCGTGGGTGTTGCCAAGATTAATATGAATGTGTTTTACGTAATCCAAAACTAGGAAAAACAATGAAAATAGGTCCTCGGACAAGTCTCAATGGAAGACGGGCCCTAATGTATACGCGTAAGCGATATAGACACAAAGAAGTGAAAGTGTAACAATCGCATAGCAATGGAGAGACATCCAAGATGGACCCCATCAAATGGCTTCACACAATGTAGATAGGGAGATGTCCCACCGGGTACTATTTTTCTTTTCAAAATTGATTTTGCTAAAATTTGATTAGGCAAGGTTCACCTGAGCTCCCCCCCCACCCATGACCTTTCTCCCTCTATTTCTACTCTTCCTTTCTCCACTTCACCTCCTGTTCACTCCACTGTTGTGACACTCGAATACAAGCAAAAGTGGGATGAGTGTTGCCACAGGCACTATCAACAGGAAAGGGGAGCACCTGTCGAAGGGAAGCGTCCATACCCCCCTTGCTTCCTTTCCTCTCACAATAATGATGTGTGGCTGTTCTTCTCCTGCTACATTATCATGCCATTGTATCCTTTGTGGCTGCTAAACCTGGATGACAGCATCGAGCCAATGAGGGAACGGCAGCAGTTAGCTTTATTTTGGCCTCTTTCGGTTCGGTTGCAAGGGTCAACTCAAACTAGATCTATTATTTCATGACTAGGAGTGACCTTTGAAAAGAGTCCCTCCCTCATGCTGATCCAATAAGGAAGCTTCCCTACATCCATAAATTGATCTCATGAATCATACTATTGCAAAAACGTTTCATGTGTCGAAAAGTCTTTTGTTTAGAAAGTTTTCTGCACACACCAAACCACACAATGATCAACATGAAAAATGGAACAACATATGAAAATATCACGAGATAAAATGATATCTACCACGAATGTGAATCAAGAGGGAGGTGGATCTACTCACATAGTATTCATAGTGATTTCGTCTACTTGACCGACTCCATTCTCTGAAGACCAGGTCCATAAGATCTATTATACAAAACATAGGTTTTAACTAGTCTTTAATGGATTTAACCTCTCTACTCAACTCAAGAGTCTCTCGCTGAAACATTATTATAGATCGACAGTCCCAAGGGACCAGACTAAAGGAGCACTTCTCTCTTTTCAATTCATTGCTTTAAGAGGCAACAAGATTAGAACCTAACTAATACACTTAAGGATAAAGATTCTTACTCAACTGTATAGAGAATGAAGGTTGGTATCGCAGCTCTCTCTCTCTCTCTCTCTCTCTCTCTCTCTCTCTCTCTCTCTCCCTACTTTTGACTCTATCTCACGCAATCCTAATGTGGGCTGAACATTTTTTTTTATGCAGCATATTAGACCACCCAATGGCCAGTTCCAATGTCTATAAAATCGTTCATTTAGGGAGATATACCACTCAAATTTAAATTCAAGAAATCAACCTTTTAAATATATAATAATTGAAAATTTTGAATTTTAATGCATTACTTATTCCGTCATTTTTTTTTTCAATTATCTTTCCAATGGATAACATTGTTATGTCTACAATACAAGTTGATTTCAAAAAATATTTTAATCATTTGAAATTAGAATGTAGACCATGTTGCCTTTGAACAAACTTCTCATGATTACAGTATTCAGCTTAATCTATTGTAATCTACACTGAGTTATTTTTATGAATTTTTCAATTAAAACATTATTACATCCTTTATCATAATCAAGACATTCAAGGTTCTAACACCAACAGACATCACACATAGGCATCAAGGGTACAATATCCAATCATATCAACCTTATATCCATACATTTGTTACTATATGTTAGTCTTAAAATCACGTTCAACTAAAGTTGTCTTGTTGAAACCATATTGAAAAAATATATTTATTAAATATTATCTGGTTTTTAATTAAAGATACTTTTTCTTCATAATTTTTTAATATTTGTACATAAAATGACTAGATGATCAACTTCTATGAGATTGAAATGCCCACATTTATTTGTTTCTACTTCAACCGATAAGCATGTTTAACTTTTGCAGTGATGCACTTAAATTCACGCCTAGCAAGAAACTTTGGTCTTACAACCTTTGGTCATTCTATGAAATGTCATCTTTCCAGTAGAATTATGTTAACACAACTGATGATGATATTCCTCAAACTCAAAAATAATAGTGGGAAGCTTCCTCTTTATGAGGTCATGTTCATCTTTCTTTTGTAGGGACGATGTTATGCACGTCGTTGAAAGAGTGGCCAGCACCCACCATTCTATTACGTTAAAAAAGAACTATAGTGGGTGACCACGGAATAGTCTACCATTGAACAAAGTGATTCTTCAATGTAAATCTCCTGTAAAATTTGATTATTATTCAACGACAAGAATGATGTTGTTTAGATTCCGAAGTGATTTCCACGTTTTATCAAGATATTGGACGATTCCATCCTAATTCACTTCAAGCCAATGGTTGAGGGGTAAAAACGTGTGTCTTAACGCTCCTTGAATTGAAGCATTGTGATAAAGAAACTTGCATACTCTTAGAAACAAATATAACACTATCCGAAATGACGCAGACCCCTCACATGGTCTGTGTGGTATTTGTATGAGCATGAAGGTTCACCTCTATCAATTGCATCAGGCTCAAGTGTGACAATCCACCAATCTCCGTTGCTCTCCTCGCTAGCTTTCCTAACTCCTCTAGTCCGTCGTCCATAAACCTCTTCACATTCGTCTACACTCCCTCCCTCCTCATAAGGCCATCTCCACTGATCGCCATTCCATCCCGAAAAGCCGTCTTCATTCCACAGGGAACTCCCACACTTAATACATCCACCACATAGTGTTCATTGAAGAACTCGTATGTAAATCCGGGTACATGTAAGCATGAGGATCCAAAGAGTTCCACCTACAGTGCACCAGGAATTCTCCGATGGAAGGACGAGACATGATCGTTACCTAAGGCGCCCAACCCCTGATAACGAGAATCTGATCTCTCGTCGTCTTTTTTCGGTACGTGACTCATTAAACGAGCACGTGCGGCATTTTTTCAGCTCATATGGCGGCTGTGTAAAAGATGGCCAATCTCATTTAATGCGGGGTGAGAGGGAGACGATGGGACATGAGAAATAGGCCAATAGAGGTTTGATATATGAGGAGGTAACTATGTGTGTGTATAAATACAGGGCTATTGACTTATATGGGTTAATAATTATGTTGAATAATCTATTGATTTCAATTGACAAAAATTTTCACTGTCAAATCAATTTGGGATTATCTCACCAATCTCTATACACATGATAACTTTACAAAGGAATATCAGCTTGAAGGAGAGATACATATCATTCGTCAAAGAAGTCAATCTATAAAAAAGTTTTATTCTCATGTTAATATTTTATGGGATTATTTAACCCTCACATGAATAAAATCAGTTCAAAATGATTCAAATTTTTTATATTATCATGAGAGAAAGAGGATAGTACAACTTATGATGGTGCTTTGTGATGAATTTGAGAATATTTGTGCATCTTTATTACATCACTCTTTTTTACTTGCTATCTATGTTCTTGTGAGTGAACAAATTATTGAAGAGACTCGTATGAAGTCTTTTTTTTTATTAGCATTTTTGGTACTATACCTATGGTCACTATTGCACATAAATTATGCACACTCTTTTGGAAATTTTGTCTCATGTATCTTCATATAAATGCAGTTATTGTCACAAAAAGTGTTATTGGAAAAAAAATTGTTCATAGCTACAAAAAGGTTGTAGATGTGGCAACGAAGAGGCACATTTCCACAAGGCTTTAGTAGTAGTGGTGCTCCAAGAATGACTATGTTAGTCAAATTTACTATATCTACAGAGCAACCAATAGCCTCTTTACCTCAAGAAATATCTTTTACTAATTATCAAACTTTCAATTATGAATAACTTTTCCATCTTTGTCATACCACCTCTACTTCTACTCACCTTGCCACATTTGGTATATCTCCTTCTCTTGATGTAGGTAAGTAATCTTTGTGGATTTTTTATTCTAATGCTACAAAGCATATAACCCCTTCTTCTACTTGGCATTCATACTTGAACTTCAATTCACATTTTAACCCTGGTTACATTGTTAGTGATACTTTCATGTCACTTTATGGTATTGACTCAATTAGTTAGTTTAATCCATTTCTTCTTAATATTCTTTATGTGTCTAATCTTTTTATTAGCCTTTTATCTATTAATCAACTCACCAACCTTGGCTATCATGTTACCTTATTTTCAAAGTATTAAATTGTGTAGAATTAATGAACTAAGGCATAGATTGGGAAAGGCTATAAAGTTGAATAATTATATGACCTTGAAACCCTTCACCTTCCTCTTTCACTCGTTGGTGTCATCTCCTTTTTAGACTTATCTTCCTTCAGACTATGACAAAATGATTCTCATTTTTACTTGTGATGTTCTTGCCTTTGCCATGTTGGCCACTTGTTTACAATTTTTAATTCCCACAAGTGTCTTAGGAAATATCACATCATGTAAACTTAGGAGAATATATGCCTAACTCATTCACTACCACTTTTATCAGACATCACTATTCACCAAACTTCTTGCTCATATACTTCTCAACAAAATGGTGTTGTCAAACACAAACAACACCATCTTATGGAGACATCATGATCTATACTTCTATTTTATCATGTCCCTTCTAGCTTTTGGGGTGAAGCTCTATTAGTTATTGCTTATATTATTAATTACTTCCCATCTTGACTTGTATTTTCTATTTCTTCATTTTAATATTTGTATTCTTCTCATCCTTACTACTCTACTTTTTGCATCTTTAGATCTATTTATTTTGTTCTACTTCCATCCTTCAAACATATGAAACTTTTTGCTCATTCTCAAATGTGTCTTTCTAGTCTACAACATCACCAAAAAGGGTTATAAGTGTTATGACTCTACTACTGAACGTCTCTTTGTCTCATGTTATGTTTTTTTTCTAGAACACATTTTTTATTTTTTGATTCCTCAATCCTCAACTTCCTCAAGTCCTACATCTCTGGTACCTAATTTCTTGACTCCTTCTCTAACACCTCACCCTCTACCCCTCTCAACCCTCTACGTCATTTGACTTACTTTGTCCTCTACCCATCCACTTGGTCCTAATCTTAACATTGGCTTGTCTCCCACTCCTACCATGTCTACTAATGTCTCTTATTACCACCAATGACACTTCGTTACCTAAACATCACATCCTTCTTACATGTCATCATCACTTACATACTTTTTATGTCTCCCTAGTCTCTACATACTCTCTGAATTTTTTATCTTTTCTTATTATGATTCATTCTTATATTGAACCTCATTCTTACAAAGAAACCTCTATTGATCTTATTTGGGCACATGTCATGTTAGATGAACTTGATGCCCTTCAGTAAACCATAATTGGGACCTTGTCCCACTTCCTACAAAGAAACATGTTATTAGTTGTAAGCAGTTGTAAAAAATTAAGACAAAAGTAGATGATTCTATTAAGCACTACAAAGTTAGATTTGTTGTAAAAGTTATTCACAAAAATATGGCCTTGATTATGAGGAGACATTTGCTCTAGAGGCTAAGATGATTTCTATTCATTTTCTTATTTCTATTGATGGTTCTCATGGTTGGTCATTATTTCAAGTTGATGTGAAAATTTATTCTTAGATGAGGATTTTTCTAAAGAAGTTTATGATTTTCTACCATCTAGATTATCTCATCTTGCAAGTCATGTTTGTCAATTACAAAAAGCTCTATATGGTCTTAAGCAAGCACCTCTTGCTTGGTATGTAAAATTTAGTTCAACCCCTCCATCTCAAATTTATTATCCCTAATTATGATTTAGTATTTTTTACATCATCTTCATGTCATAGTTAGAGCATCCTACTACTATATATACATGATATGATTATTATAGGAGATGATTCTACAAGTATTACTTTTACAAAGAGCAAGTTATATACCTTATTTGACATTAAGGATCTTAGCAATCTTCATTACTTTTTAGGTATTGAAGTTGCTTCTTCTCCTCAAGGTTATATTCTTTCACCGTTTAAAAACACACTTTATTTATTTATTTGTGGAAGTCTTACTAATATATGTACAACTGATACTCCTCTTGAGGTACATTCCAAACTTACATCTCTTGATGGTATTCCTCTTGAAGATCCATCTTGATATCGTGAGATTGATGGGTCTCTTGTCTACTTGACAATTACTTGTCTGAATATTCCATACGTAGTTCATTTTGTCAATCAATTCTATTCAACACCTCGTTCTACTTATTGGGTTGTTGTTCTACATCTACTTTGATACTTTCATAGACTTAGGTTTGTGGACTTCTCTTTTCTTCTCAGTCTCATTTGACTCTTTTAACATATATTGATGTTGATTAGACTGGTGACTGAAGTGATCGTAAATCTATGATTGGTTGGTATATGTTTCTTGGTGCTTCTCTTATTTTATGGAAGAGTACGTAGCAAGATGTTATTACCCATTCCACCACTAAAGCAGAACATCGAGACATAGTTTCTACTACAATGAAGATTATTTGACTTCATTGACTTCTTAGCGACATTAGAGACCTTGTGACAACAAAAGTGTCATTCATATTGTTCATAATTCAGTCTTTCACCAAAGTACCAAATATATTAAAATCGACTATCACTCTGCTCATCATCATCTCCACCATGGCACTCTCACTTTATCCCATATTTCTTCATCTCTTTAATTAGCTGATATTTTTTACTAAGTCTCATAAAGTAACTCGATTCAGTTTCTGTTGTACAAAATCTCGATGTTCACTCCATCGAGAGTTTGAGGGGAGGGTGTTAGCATATTAGGCATATTGGGCCACCATTTGAAATAAACCCACTAGAGCACATATATATACTAAGTTTTAGTGCTCGTCCTACTATGAATTTTTCCTCTCTTTATCTCTCTCGTCCTCGTGTATTCGTCTCTCTCCTATTTCACCTTATCTCTTTCGTCCCTCTCATCGTCTTTCCTATTTCGTCCCTTCCTCATCTTCCCTTCTCTCTCTTGTCTATCACATCCCTCTCCTATTTCTTTGTTCTTACACTTATTAAGCACTTGTATATCTAACTCAAGTTACATCGCCCAACCTCCGAACTGCAGAAAGTACAGACTTCCACACTGAGGTTTAACCACCTTGAAGCTCACGTTTTGTCGGCCACGAGCTCGTCCAGGGGAATCCGGCTGATGTGGCTCTTGGCTAGGGAGCCGCAGTAGAGATGTCTTCCTACTCTGAGGCCACCGGTGGAGAGTGAAAGCTCCCGGTCGGTGTACAGCGCCAGGGGCTCTCCCTCCGAGCTCACAGACAGAACGCCGCCACCCTTCAGAAGATGGTGGGAAAAATCCTCGAGCTTCGATGAGACAACGGCCATCCTTCTGAGAATCGGATACCGGAGGATGAGATCCCAGCTTTTGCTCTTCCCCTGAGTGTAGACAGTCAACGATGAGATCAGAGTTGGTTACGGCCGGAGCCGACGAGTTTGCCGGAGGAGATCTGAGGAACAGAAGAAGGGTTCCGTTACCGCGCAGAGAGCGATCCAGAAACGCCCCTCGCCGTCGTATCGGATGTTGTCGGGAAAACCGGGCAGGCTGTCGACAAAGTGATCCACGGTTCCCCTCTTCTCTCCGCGGACGTGGTACCTTCTGCACCTCCTCCTGCGAGGCGGAAGTTCGAGGATGAGAGTAGCGATACATGGACTTTGGAAGGAACCGAGCGGATGAATTCTAGAGTTTCGTAGGCAGCTTATTAAAAACGGATCTTCCAGCGCGATGGGCTCTTGGGCATAAAACATACAAGAGAGTCTCGCAGAAGACCACCGAGCCTTGATCGGGCGACATGGCGACGCCGTTGGGGATGTAGAGGTCGCTGAGGAGCACCTCCGTCCGGGAAGTGACAGGTTCGAAGCTCATCAGCCGCCCGTGCGGTCGGCCCTCCATGATTTCCAGCATGTAGGTCGTGAGATTATACTTGTAGGACGCGTCGGTGAAGTAGACTGTGCTGTCGGAGGCGACGTCCACGCCGTCCGTCACCCCAAATCCCAGACCTTCCGCCTCATCCGTCAGCAGGCGAACTGCTCTGTCCCCGTCGACGCTCAGCAGCCCCTGAAATCACGAATCAGATAAGGATTCGCCTATATAAAACATAATATTAGACAACGTCGTCTTCACCCAATTTCTTGAAAAATAAGAGTCTAAAATATGATAGCGTCACCAGTTTAAAGAAACCCTAGTAGGATCTAACTTAAATGTAATTTATCAAAGATTATCCCATCGATGGTTTTGCAATTGGGGAAGTAGAGATTTCTAAAATTTGTACATTAACTTCTGTAGTTAACTTGCGCGTGCCTGGTGACGTGTGAAAATTGGGCACCGATAAGACAGCCGACAATAAAGTTAAGCCTTCATTCTACGAAATCTTATACACCGATGACGGCAAAAAAGAATGGAATATAAGAGTTTCACATCATACAAATACCTATGAAATTTAAGAAGAAAGTTTCTCTTCTGATCGAAAACTACTCGATTAAGAATAGATATAAGTTAGAAGAAAGATAGACGGAGATTCATATGATAGAGTGATACAGAGTAAATCCATGGAGAAATTGCCTCAAATAATTCTGTATGAGGCCCTGAAACCCTCAGACACCAAATACTCTAAGAACCCTTCGAAATACGCACCATAACTGCTGTGGAACTGAAAGATTCGAGTCACATACCTTGTAGGCCGAGGCGACAAAGAGCTGCTTGTCGGGGCCGAAAGCAATTCCCAGCGGCCGCCCTCCGACGTGCGCCCAATCCTCCGCCGCCTCCCACGTCGTCTCTCCCTCCTTCGGTACTTTCACACGTCTAATCCACCCGTCAGCGCAACCCGTGTAGAGGAATCCGGACGCGGCGTCGTATGCCAAGTCCTCTGGGCCCGGCAACAGCCCTTCTCCGACCTTCTCCGACGCCTCGAGGACGCCGCTGTGAACCTCCGGCACGGAGACAGTCTTATCGTTGTAGTCCCCAGGGAGCGAGGCCGGGTCAAGCTCCGATCGGTAGAACGCGATGAGGACAGACGCCAGAGCGGCGACAAGCACGACGAGGACGAACCCGATGACCGTCGGTTTCGTCATGGCTGGAAACGGTCTTATTTGGGAATGATCCGCTTGCGGGTTGAATCAACACCGTCTTCTCTGGGACCTCTACAGAAAAGCCCCAGAAAACTGTAGAAATCTGTGAGATAGAAGGAAGAACCGAAGAAGAGATGAAAGAAGAATTCTTGACTTTGTTATATTGAATAGTGTCTTGAATATATATATATAAAGAGGTATAAGTTGCTTTTGTTGACGTGGTCGTTTTAAATGTGCTGGCCGGTTCTGATTCGTAAGCCGAACCGGCAGTTGACAATGGATTGTATCTCTTGGTCTTCTCTGTCTTTTGAGGTGGCGACTGGAACAGTTCGCGGAGCTTTCTTTTGAGGCTTCGTTAGCTTTAATAAAAACCAAACAGCCTACTCTCGTCGTCACAGCATCTGTGTAAGCAGACCGTGTTGATCAATGCTCGAGTGTTCATACATGACTGCCGTCAATAGGTCGTTAGTTTTCTTCCTCATCCCTCGGTCCCCCGTCGGTGCAGATGATGCAGCCACACGACGATTTACTCTATCACATACCATTCATTTTCTACCCCAAAATGAATGGATATTACGACATGAAAATCATCCCTTTAAATTCCTCTCTCTCTCTCTCTCTCTCTCTCTACCATGCCACGTTCTTTTTGGATAATTTTTTCAATAGTATCTTCCACCCTTGGCAATTAAAAACTGATTTTAAATATCAAATTTAAGAGTAAAAAATATAAAACAGAAGTAACCAAGTCTACTTGACTCCGCCCCGGCTCAGTTTTCCTTTCATATGTGAGTATCAACGACAATTCATACATATATTTTGTTTTCATATAAACCTTATTTGCTATTCTGACGCCGTTTCTTTTTATTCGAGGTCAAGCAATGTTTGCAGCAAATTGGGCCATCGGGAGCGAAGGGGAATTTTCCTTGTCACGGTACAGACGGCATCTTCGTATGAGCATAAAGTCTCACCTCCTCTATCAATTGCGTCAGGATCAGGTGCGACGATCCTCCAACCTCCATTGCTCTCCTCGCTAGCTTTCCCAATTCTGCGACCCTCCTCCTCCTCTCTTCTCCCTCGTCTCCGGCGTCCATTAACCTCTCCACGGTCTTTTGTATCTCCTCCCTATTCAGATAGAGGACTCCATCAGTTATTGTTTCATCCCAGACCGGCGTCTTTACTCCGCTCGTAACCCCCACTCTCAGTACATCTACCAGCAAGCGTTCGTTGAGGAACTGTTCTGAAAATCCGGGCCATGTCAGCATTGGGACTCCGACCGTGATTCCCTCCAAGGACGAGTTCCACCCGCAGTGAGTCAGGAATCCTCCGATGGAGGGATGAGACAGAATCGTCATCTGAGGAGCCCAACCTCTGATGATGAGGGCCCGATCTCTCGTCCTCTCCTCGAACCCTTGGGCGAGCCACTCCTCCACCTCTTCCTGAATGCCGTCGGCTTTGATCGACCATATGAACGGACGTCGTGTGGCTTCCAGCCCCATCCCGACCTCCACAAGCCGAGCTAAAGAAGATCTGACGAGGGTTCCGAAGCTAATGTAAAGCACCGATCGCGGCTTCATGGAGTCGAGCCAAGCGACACATTTATCCACGTCGATTGCCGCCTTATTCCCCCTCGATGCCTGATCGATAGCGAGCTTGTTGCACAGAGACACGGGCCCCACGGCCCATACCTTCTTTCCTGAGGTCCTCTCATAGAGATCTAGGAACTCGGGCTCAAGATCTGCGAAGGTGTTGACGACCACCCCGTGGGATACTGACTCAGCCTCCCGTATCTCGTCGTCCATCCAGGCCCACTCTGGCCTCGGAAAGAACCCCGGCGCCTGGATCCTGGTGACCTCGACGCGGAGGGGCAAACCCGGAACGACGACGGGTAGCCCGTCCTCGCCGCCCACGCCGTTGTCTATCCTTCGAACGTTGAGGTTGTGTTCGCAGAGCAGGGCGAAACAGGCCATGCTGTAGAAGTCGAATCTTGGCACCTCGAGGTCCCGCGCAACGTGGCGAGTCCACGGGTGGCAGAAGTCGGAGATGATGCAGCTGGGCCGAGGCGAGGTCTGCTGTAGGTGAAGCCGCAGCGGCTCCTCCAGCATCTTCGTTGCGGCGAGTAAGTTGTGCAGCCATATCGGCGAGGGGAGGAGGTCGATGTTCTCGCAACCCTCCGACAGCCCCATCTCCTTGCACGGCAATTGAAGCGAAAGGAACCGGATGGGGAGGTGTGGTTCCTTTATCCGGCTGGCGACGGCCTCGATCCGGGAGAGGTTGACGGGCGTGGTGACGAAGGTGACCACAACTCCCCGCTCGGCGAGCAGCCGGGCGAGGTCCAGCATGGGAATCATATGGCCTTGCGCCATGAAGGGTACCAGTACGAAGTGGAGTTCATTCTGGAGGGCCATGGTCACTCCCGACGGCACTTAGCAGACCGTCGGCGTGGAGGAGGACGAGGAGGCTCAGAGCAAAGAGGGGAAGAGCAGCACGAATATTTCAAGGAGAAAGAGAGGGCCCCGTCGGGAGACAACTCTTCCGACGTTTTCTGTCTCGTGGGTTGGCGTCTTTTTATTTTTTAGTGGGCCAGAAGGGGGGCAGCCCACATGGGGAGTTATGCGCGTTTCGTAATTTCTAGGGCTTTATTTTGTGCGCGACTCCGCTCTCTCTCTCTCTCTCCTCTCCGCCGAAAATCGACCGATCCTCTCCCCGTTCCGGAACCATTATTCCCTGCGCCACGCCGTGGTGAAACAAGAAGCAAGATAAAAAAAGATTGCGTTTGCCGGGAATTGAACCCGGATCTATTGCTTGGAAGGCAATTATCCTAACCATTGGACTACAAACGCATTTAGATTTTCGAAAAAAACAAATAAATAAAATCCTAAAGCTTAAATTTTCTGAACCCTCGGCCTCTCCAGATCGTGAAATGGTCATTCCTTATCTTGCATGCTCTTAGTCCAGTATCTCACTTTGTCATAAATAGCATCGACTATCTAATCTTGCAAGCAACTCAGCACGTGAAAAATATAAATTTGGTCCAAGTTGTCACATGCGCGACAAGCTACTATCAGACTTAACGATCACCTGCGAGTATTCAATGCCAATAATCGACATCCGTGACTTTCTCCACTTGTGAGTTCAATCTCCTGTTACTCATTCTCCTTCATTCTTCAGTTCAGAGAGGTCTTGGATCGCGCCTAAAGAGTGCAAGCTCATCTTCGACGTCCACACTTTGATAAGGCGTGGGGCGTCCTGCACCTCCATCTGTGATGATTTGATATGACTGAGCTATGAAATTTCCTCATCTATACGATTCCTTCAGCCTTCCAGACTCTGGAGTCCAACCTTGTCTCACAATGCTAAGACCAGATAACTCTGCATCGGTGCTACATGACTATTTTTTCTTGATCTGGAAAATGATATAAACTGCTCTTGTACAGTTTCCTCTATAACAGAGGTCTTTTGAGCATTTCTTGAAGAAACCCTAATCTGTGCTTATCATGTGAACATCATCAATAGTGCTTGACGATATATCCCATAATCTCGTCCTCTTGTAATGCTCTTACTCACTTATGACCGGAGTCTTTCACCTGTCATCTACCCATGGTGGTGGATTTTCTGGTTTCTCATTTCATCTAGTGTGCCCTCGTCTTTTCAGTAGGAACTCTATAAACGAGAGGGAAATTCATGCTAGTGAGATTTTTTTTTATATATTCGAGAGCTTAGGATTCTATGCGCCAATTGGGCACCTTTTTTGCCAAAATGAGTTGACCGGGACGTTTTTTAAGGCTACAAAAAGTTTGGCTGTGAGTCCTGTTCAGATAATTTACAATTTAATCAATGCTTTCTAAACCTAACATTTCGACACGTGATCCAAATAACATGGGCTGGGAGAAGGGGTCCCCAGTCCGACAGTCTATGAATTCCTTGCCCAAAGGCCGAAGGAGCCAATAATTGATGGGTCCGGAACCATTAGTCACAAATGAAACAAAGAAAAAAAAACCCTCCTTCCCAACGAAAGACTAGAGAACTCAAAATAGATTCTATCATTGGTGGAGAACTCGCTTTGGGATAAAAATGTGCACAATGACTTAAGGTCCGGAAATGTTACATCATTTTTAGGATCCCAATCCATTCGTTATTACCGGAAATGAGTCTTCATTGAATTGCATCCTCTCTATCATCTAGACATTCAAATAGGCAGATAGGCCAACCATCTTTAAGCTAAATAAAAAGATGTTGAAAATCAATTCGGAAAATTACAAAAAAAAAGAAGCTTTTAACAGATTCCCGAATTTTGGTGCACTTCCAGAAGAGCCTCTTTTTCTTGATATGTTCAGTAGAGTGTGTGTGTGTGTGTGTGTGTGTGAGAGAGAGAGAGAGAGAGAGAGAGAGAGAGAGAGTGGCTAGACACCGAACAGCTTCCTTCTTATACTGTCCCGTCCGCGATCTTCGTTAGTACACGTTTGAACCTGCGGTGAGTAGAGATGATGGGGATGAAAATTGAGACACAAGTACGTGCTAATAAACGGAAGCGAAAATCACACGCTACGTCCAAAGAGCTCGAAGAAGGGCTAAGGTGGTTCACCTAACACTCAAGTGACCCGACCACCTCGACCTCATCCATCTTATCTTCCCCCAGACGGCACCGACCACGCGTGTGGCTACAACCCTCGCCCGGAGGCTCTCCTTTTCCTTAAAATATTCGTCCTTCTCTCCCCCACTTTGCCCTGGGCCTCCTCGTCCTCCACGCCGACGGTCGGCTAGGTGCCGTCGTGAGTGACCATGGCCCTCCAGAATGAACTCCACTTCGTACTGGTACCACTCATGGCGCAAGGCCATATCATTCCCATGCTGGACCTCGCCCGGCTGCTCGCCGAGCGGGGAGTTGTGGTCACCTTCGTCACCACGCCCGTCAACCTCTCCCGGATCGAGGCCGTCGCCAGCCGGATAAAGGAACCACACCTCCCCATCCGGTTCCTTTCGCTTCAATTGCCGTGCAAGGAGATGGGGCTGTCGGAGGGTTGCGAGAACATCGACCTCCTCCCCTCGCCGATATGGCTGCACAACTTACTCGCCGCAACGAAGATGCTGGAGGAGCCGCTGCGGCTTCACCTACAGCAGACCTCGCCTCGGCCCAGCTGCATCATCTCCGACTTCTGCCACCCGTGGACTCGCCACGTTGCGCGGGACCTCGAGGTGCCAAGATTCGACTTCTACAGCATGGCCTGTTTCGCCCTGCTCTGCGAACACAACCTCAACGTTCGAAGGATAGACAACGGCGTGGGCGGCGAGGACGGGCTACCCGTCGTCGTTCCGGGTTTGCCCCTCCGCGTCGAGGTCACCAGGATCCAGGCGCCGGGGTTCTTTCCGAGGCCAGAGTGGGCCTGGATGGACGACGAGATACGGGAGGCTGAGTCAGTATCCCACGGGGTGGTCGTCAACACCTTCGCAGATCTTGAGCCCGAGTTCCTAGATCTCTATGAGAGGACCTCAGGAAAGAAGGTATGGGCCGTGGGGCCCGTGTCTCTGTGCAACAAGCTCGCTATCGATCAGGCATCGAGGGGGAATAAGGCGGCAATCGACGTGGATAAATGTGTCGCTTGGCTCGACTCCATGAAGCCGCGATCGGTGCTTTACATTAGCTTCGGAACCCTCGTCAGATCTTCTTTAGCTCGGCTTGTGGAGGTCGGGATGGGGCTGGAAGCCACACGACGTCCGTTCATATGGTCGATCAAAGCCGACGGCATTCAGGAAGAGGTGGAGGAGTGGCTCGCCCAAGGGTTCGAGGAGAGGACGAGAGATCGGGCCCTCATCATCAGAGGTTGGGCTCCTCAGATGACGATTCTGTCTCATCCCTCCATCGGAGGATTCCTGACTCACTGCGGGTGGAACTCGTCCTTGGAGGGAATCACGGTCGGAGTCCCAATGCTGACATGGCCCGGATTTTCAGAACAGTTCCTCAACGAACGCTTGCTGGTAGATGTACTGAGAGTGGGGGTTACGAGCGGAGTAAAGACGCCGGTCTGGGATGAAACAATAACTGATGGATTCCTCTATCTGAATAGGGAGGAGATACAAAAGACCGTGGAGAGGTTAATGGACGCCGGAGACGAGGGAGAAGAGAGGAGGAGGAGGGTCGCAGAATTCGGAAAGCTAGCGAGGAGAGCAATGGAGGTTGGAGGATCGTCGCACCTGAGCCTGACGCAATTGATAGAGGAGGTGAGACTTTATGCTCATACGAAGACCCCGTAGATAATGTGGCAACGAAAATTTACTGTGGGTGCCTGATGGCCCATCTGCTGCAAACATTTTTTGACCTCGAATATGAAGAAATGGCGTCGGTGTGATACATTTTTTAGAAGAGAACAAAATACATGCATGGATCGCCGTTGGTACTGATTTGATGAAAAGAGTATTGACACGTGGACCAATCTAGTGCAAACGAATACTGAGCCGAGGCATGAAGTAGAGTCGATTGCTACTTTTTATTTTTTTTATTTCTTATAATTGATGTTTATGAAGCATTTTTTAACCGAGTCAAATAATGAAACATTATTGAAAAAACGTGGCATGGCAGGCAACTTTCGTGGGATTTTTACTCCCCCAGGAGACAGGAGTCCGCTCTGGTTCCGAGAGAGAGAGAGAGAGAGAGAGAGAGAGAGAGGGAGATGAACGGTGTTATAGCAAGAATGAAAGTGGGTTAGAAAAACGCGTAGTGACTGCATCATCCGAGGGGTTAGAGAAACGCTTCGTGACGAATAGACGGATGAGGAAGAAAACTGGTAGCCTACTGACACCGGTAATGTGTGAACACTCGAGGGGTCTGTTGACACGGATGGTATGACGACCAGAGTAGGCTTTTGAATTTCTCAGGCTTTTACGTGGATGTCCAGTGAGATGCTGAGATGGTCCCCAAAGAACATTTTCTAGCCATGAAAAAGCCGACGGTCCTCGGGTTCGTCCTTGCCGTGCTTGTCCCCGCTCCGGGGTCAGAGGCATTGACCAATATCCTGTCAACCGAACCAAAACCCAGACCGACAGTCAAGCGAAGAGGCCGTGACTGTCATTTTAGTTAGATCTCAATTTTTCGTGGTTAAAAAACCGATGATATTCAATCGACTAGACCAAAACAGAGATTAACGGTCATTTGAAGAGGCCATCATTTCGGCTTGGCCAGGATTTTTCATGGTCAAAAAACCAATGACCGAAAGATTGAAGGATCCAATGGTCGTGAGAGGGAGACCCTAAACTCTCTCTCCCCATACTCGTTGACGGGACTTTTTGCTGTTGCCGCAGGTTTCTCTTATGTCGCCACTGCAAGATCCTCTTTTGGCCCTACATGCTCGTCTGCCGCCACACACTCCTCTGACAATGTTTGAACTTTTTAAATTTTTATTTAATAATAAATATACACATTTAAATTGGATAGATCATAAGTCAGATCAAGGTTTTCCTACTCTTAGTGGAACTATGATTGAACCGAACTTAGGTCCAAGTTAGGTCACAGTTAAAAACTTGACTAAGCCAATGATCATAAATCCCTAATTCCACTAATAGACCATTTTGAGATACAGTCTGGAGTTGTAACTGTTATGAAAACATGCCATCTTACTTGCGTCACATGAGTTTCCATTGTCTCAAAGAAATTTTTACTTATAAGATCTTTACATTGGGATTCAAGTGATATATTGATTATTTATGTTCAGCTTGATATTTTCACATCTTTGAACCAAAATTAAAAGTATACTAATGGATTGCACCAAAGTAAAAAGTTTATTTCGATAACACTTAAGATTACTAAAGTATGTCAATTGTTGTGACGATTGAGGAGAGCGAAGAAGAAGAGGGACGAGGTGGAAGGAGGGGGCCTTCCTCAGCCCCTTCCCCTCCACCAGCTGCAGCCCCCTAGAGCTCCCCTGTTTGCGCGAGACACAACTGAGCACGCCTGGCAGTCCGGAGATGGAGAAAGAGGCCCCGCCGAGTTCCGGCGACAGCAACACCGGCTCGGATGGGGAGGGAGCAGCAGGAAGGAGACGGAGGGGTGTCCGTCGTTCCCCGACTCTAAGATGCTGCAGTGCCGGCATCCCTTCTCCCACTTACCTCGTCTCGCTCTCTCCCCTCCGATGTTGTGCAAGCTAGAGACTAGGTTAGCAGCAGAGGTATGACGGGGAAACCCAGCAATCGTCCTACGACGTGCACCCATTCCAACTCCACCATCTCCCCATCCCTCTGAAGCTTAATCCGCCTTAGCCACATGTCGTCGCAACCCGTTTAGGGGAGTCGAAAAGTGGCGTCATAGGTCAAGTCCTCCCGACCTGGCAAGAGCCCTTCCGTGACCTTCTCCAACTCCTTGAGGATGCCGCTATAGACCTCCCCCACGAAGATGGTCCCATCGGAATAGTCGTTAGGGAGAGCTCCGGGGCCTAGCTCCTCTGAGAGGTAAACGGCCAGGAGGACAGGTGTCCTCTGCAACAAACATGGCGCGGATGGGACTGAGGACAGTGGACACTCTGAACAGCATAATTCCAATAATTTTAGCCCTGTGGAGGATGGCTGGACTGAGATGGAACTCCGGTCCACCATGTTAGGGGCTTCACAAATACACTTGCACTTGCCCTACCTACTGCGAGATAATCCACCACAATCCACAGCCAGCAGTCCATTGAATCATAGCTAATCTTGATCTAGAGCCTGCTTGGATCAAATATATCACTAATTATCCTCTAGTTAAGTCTGCAAGGTGAGTCACTTCTCTTAATGACTGAGAGAATGTTGTCTTCTCTTCCTTCAAAATGATACCTGAGATTTAGAAAGGATAATGCCGTAATTAACAAATAGAATCACATGGTGATGAGTTACTTTCCCACTGTCTCACTTTATTGAGCGGTATTTACCAGGGGTATTAAGAGTTAACTCCATAGCTCCACGGAGTACGGTAGAATTCCCCGGTACGGTCATTCGGGAAGTCCCTCCGAGGACGACTCCTATACAATTCTTGCGAGAGCTGGAGAAGCGTCTACGGGTAAAGCACCGAATCCATATAACTGCTTGCCACCTACGCTCCGCCATCAGGATTCAGAATAGCTTGTCCACTGCTAGTCACTGCAAATTACCTATGAGATCTTTATAACACCACTGTGTAATCTTGGGCCATCACCCGGCCCACGTATTTAGACTTTGTAGGCCGATGCGACAGGAGCTGCTTTGTCGGGATCGAAGGCAATTCCCAGGGGCCGCCCTCCGACGTGCGCCCACTCCACCGCCTCCCACGCCGTCTCCCCTTCCTTGGGTAATTCTAATCCACCCGCCGTCCTACCCGTGTAAAGGAATTAGGACGCGGCGTCGTAGGCTAAGTCCTCCAGGCGTCTTGAGGGTGTCACTGTGAACCTCATCGCCGTAGTCCCGAGGAGCCGGGCCGGGTCAAGCTCCGACCAGTAGAACGCGACGAGAAAAGACGCCGGAGCGGCAACAAGCACGGCGAGGACGAACTTCGTCACGGCTAGAAACGTTCTTTGGGGACCATCTCGGCATCTCACTGGGACCTCCACATAAAAGCCTAAGAAAATTCAAAGACCTACTCTCGTTGTCATACCAACCGTGTCAACAGACCCCTCGAGTGTCCACACATTACGGGTGTCAGTAGGCTGCCAGTTTTCTTCCTCATCCGTCTATTCGTCGGTACAGATGATGCACTCACTTGGCGTTTCTCTGACTTTCATTCTTGCTATAACACCGTTCATCTCTCTCTCTCTCTCTCTCTCTCTCTCTCTCGAACCAAAACGGACTCCTGTCTCCTGAGGAGTGAAAATCCCACGGAAGTTGCCTGCCATGCCACTTTTTTTTCAATAATGTTTCATTATTTGACTCGGTTAAAAAATGCTTCATAAACATCAATTATAAGAAATAAAAAAAATAAAAAGTAGCGATCGACTCTACTTCATGCCTCGGCTCAGTATTCGTTTGCACTAGATTGGTCCACGTGTCAATACTCTTTTCATCAAATCAGTACCAACGGCGATCCGTGCATGTATTTTGTTCTCTTCTAAAAAATGTATCACACCGACGCCATTTCTTCATATTCGAGGTCAAAAAATGTTTGCAGCAGATGGGCCATCAGGCACCCACAGTAAATTTTCGTTGCCACATTATCTACGGGGTCTTCGTATGAGCATAAAGTCTCACCTCCTCTATCAATTGCGTCAGGCTCAGGTGCGACGATCCTCCAACCTCCATTGCTCTCCTCGCTAGCTTTCCCAATTCTGCGACCCTCCTCCTCCTCTCTTCTCCCTCGTCTCCGGCGTCCATTAACCTCTCCACGGTCTTTTGGATCTCCTCTCTATTCAGATAGAGGAATCCATCAGTTATTGTTTCATCCCAGACCGGCGTCTTTACTCCGCTCGTAACCCCCACTCTCAGTACATCTACCAGCAAGCGTTCGTTGAGGAACTGTTCTGAAAATCCGGGCCATGTCAGCATTGGGACTCCGACCGTGATTCCCTCCAAGGACGAGTTCCACCCGCAGTGAGTCAGGAATCCTCCGATGGAGGGATGAGACAGAATCGTCATCTGAGGAGCCCAACCTCTGATGATGAGGGCCCGATCTCTCGTCCTCTCCTCGAACCCTTGGGCGAGCCACTCCTCCACCTCTTCCTGAATGCCGTCGGCTTTGATCGACCATATGAACGGACGTCGTGTGGCTTCCAGCCCCATCCCGACCTCCACAAGCCGAGCTAAAGAAGATCTGACGAGGGTTCCGAAGCTAATGTAAAGCACCGATCGCGGCTTCATGGAGTCGAGCCAAGCGACACATTTATCCACGTCGATTGCCGCCTTATTCCCCCTCGATGCCTGATCGATAGCGAGCTTGTTGCACAGAGACACGGGCCCCACGGCCCATACCTTCTTTCCTGAGGTCCTCTCATAGAGATCTAGGAACTCGGGCTCAAGATCTGCGAAGGTGTTGACGACCACCCCGTGGGATACTGACTCAGCCTCCCGTATCTCGTCGTCCATCCAGGCCCACTCTGGCCTCGGAAAGAACCCCGGCGCCTGGATCCTGGTGACCTCGACGCGGAGGGGCAAACCCGGAACGACGACGGGTAGCCCGTCCTCGCCGCCCACGCCGTTGTCTATCCTTCGAACGTTGAGGTTGTGTTCGCAGAGCAGGGCGAAACAGGCCATGCTGTAGAAGTCGAATCTTGGCACCTCGAGGTCGCGCGCAACGTGGCGAGTCCACGGGTGGCAGAAGTCGGAGATGATGCAGCTGGGCCGAGGCGAGGTCTGCTGTAGGTGAAGCCGCAGCGGCTCCTCCAGCATCTTCGTTGCGGCGAGTAAGTTGTGCAGCCATATCGGCGAGGGGAGGAGGTCGATGTTCTCGCAACCCTCCGACAGCCCCATCTCCTTGCACGGCAATTGAAGCGAAAGGAACCGGATGGGGAGGTGTGGTTCCTTTATCCGGCTGGCGACGGCCTCGATCCGGGAGAGGTTGACGGGCGTGGTGACGAAGGTGACCACAACTCCCCGCTCGGCGAGCAGCCGGGCAAGGTCCAGCATGGGAATCATATGGCCTTGCGCCATGAGTGGTACCAGTACGAAGTGGAGTTCATTCTGGAGGGCCATGGTCACTCACGACGGCACCTAGCAGACCGTCGGCGTGGAGGAGGACGAGGAGGCCCAGGGCAAAGTGGGGGAGAGAAGGACGAATATTTTAAGGAAAAAGAGAGCCTCCGGGCGAGGGTTGTAGCCACACGCGTGGTTGGTGCCGTCTGGGGTAAGATAAGATGGATGAGGTCAAGGTGGTCGGGCCACTTGAGTGTTAGAGAAACCACCGCAATCACCTCTTACTTACCGCAGGTTCAAACGCGTACTAACAAAGACCGCGGACGGGGCAATATATTAAGAAGAAGAGGCTCTTCGAAAGGGATAAGTAGGTTAGCTGTTCGGTGTCTGGTCTCTCTCTCTCTCTCTCTCTCTCTCTCGCTGTACTGAACAGTGCATTAAGAAGAAGAGGCTCTTCGAAAGGACAAGAAGAGTTCCTAGACGCTACCTTCTTTATAATTCCAGTCTCGTTTCCCCCTTCTCCGTAACAGAGGTTTAGGACGGAATAATTTGTCCGGTGGTGTGTCACCTGTCGTCAGCTACAGTAATTCACCATTGAGTTACCTTCTTTCTCCCTTCAAGTCGTTTGTGCGTCTTATTCTCGTCATTGTCTACTGTTCACGCACTTGTTCGCTGTTGTGCACTGTTCCAACATCGGGGTCATACCAGATTATTACAAGTTTGGTAGGATCTAGTTGCTTTGGTATGCCAGGTCGAGGCTGCACCTAGGCCCCGACAAGCACAAATGAAAGAAGATGCAAATAAAATAAAAAAGAACGCGTTTACGGGGAATTGAGCACGTATATATTGCTTCGAACATCAAAAAGTATTCTACTAGCCCAAGAAGAGAGCCCATATCGCAATCACGAAAAACTCTCCTACGGAAAGGGCTGTATTATTTTTGGGTTCTCGTCTCATTCGGTCATTCTCGTACCTACGGATTGGTCGTCTCTGTCCGACTACGTGGAGTGTATGGAGGTCAAGTGGCAGATCGCGGGATACTCAAGAGTAATGACTTCAGCGAGAGCAGCCGAACCCAAGACCGTATAGTGAGTCTCAGTTGAACTGCATCGTTTCTATAATCTAGACAGATAAACGAACAGATAGGCCAAACATCCTTAAAGAGGATAAAAAATATAATGAAAATCAACTCGGGTTGAAACAAGCCAAACCAGTGTTGCGAAAGCCGCCCGGCAGAGGTGTGGTTTCTAGGTCCACCAAGACAAAAGAAACTGTTCCATCATATGCTTTAGCAAATCTTCCCGAGGTTCGGGACTACTGGCATCGCTTCTGTCTCGGATAACATTCCCATCCTTTTTATGCGTCCACTAACACGACGAGCCGATGCTTCTGCTTCCCTCCACTACATGTTATATGAGAACGCGTTGTCGTTTCAACCCTTTCCGAGGCATTCGGAGAATCTTAAGACGACGACTGCATGCCGCTGTTTGAGGACAACGGCACTCATGGGGGGAATCTACTGGGTTACAGTCCGAAGCAAGAGATCTACGTTGGTGAGGGACGATCCTCCATCTTCCACAGCCCTTCTCGCCGCCTCCGCAAGGTTCCTGGCTCTTCTTCTCCTCTGTTCCGCCTCCTTGCCGATGTCCGTGAGGCTAACAAGCGCCCGGGCCACCTCCTCCCTAGTCACCTGCACCCCGGCCTTCTCCTCCTCCGCCCATATGGTTGGCGACTTGATGCCAACAGCGACGGCAATACCGAGAATCTGCACCGCCAGCCTTTCGTTCAGGAACTGCTCCGCAAACAGTGGCCAGGCGGCCATGGGCACCCCCGCGCACACGCTCTCTAGGGTAGAGTTCCACCCGCAGTGTGTCAGGAAGCCGCCCACGGCAGGGTGAGACAGGATCACCACCTGCGGCGCCCATCCCCGGATCAGAAGTCCCCTCCCCTTGTTTCTTTTCTCGAACCCTTCGTCCTCGAGCCACTTCTCAAACTCACGGGAGGCTTCCTCGCCCCGGGTCTTGATGGCCCAGATGAACGGCTGTCCAGAGGCCTCCAGACCTAGGCCCACCTCCACCAGCTGAGACGGCGACAGGCGGGCCATGCTACCGAAGCTGGCGTACACAACGGAACCCCGCTCCATCGAGTCGAGCCAACGTATGCAGCGGGAGGCTTCATTGATGAATGCCTTGTCCCCCCCTTCGGCTTCGTACGGGGATTCCCTGTCGCAGAGAGAGAGTGGTCCGATGGTCCACACCTTCTTGCCGGTGGCCACCTCGAGGGCACTGACATAGCTGGGCTCCAGCTCGACGAACGTGTTTACCACGAACCCATCGGCGGTCAGTTCTCCCTCTCTGATCTCCTCGCAGATGTATTCCATGTCAACGGAGGTGCTAAATGTCCCCGGCAGCTGAGCTCTGGTCACCTCGACCCGCTGGGGCAGACCGGGGACGACGAAGGGATCGGAATCGGAAGTTGTAGACAGGTGGGTCTTCTGGACGTGCAGGTTGTGCTGGCAGAGGAGAGCGAAGCAGCCGTGCCCATGGAAGACCAGCCTCGGCACGCCAAAGGCCCCGGCGAGCGCCCGAGTCCAAGGAGCCCCCATGTCAGATATGATACAACTCGGGGCGATCCGCGACTCGCGGAGGCGCCGCTCTAGCGGCTCCCGCATCATCTCGGAGGCGCGGAGGAAGTTCCTCGTCATGGACTTGGACGGAATCATGTCGAGCCTCTCGCACCCCTCCGGCAACCCAACCTCCCGCGCGGGGAAACGGAGCACGATGACCCGCACGGCGACGCCAGAGCCCGCGCAGCGCTGGATAGAGCCCTCCATCCAGGCCGCATTGGAGGGCGTGGTGACCACGCTGACGATTGCGCCGCGCGAGGCCAGCAGCTTGGCCATGCCGACCATTGGAATCATGTGGCTGGGGGCCATGAGGGGCACCAGCACGACGTGGGGCGTCCCCCCCTCCACCCCATCGGAGCTTGCCATGGCCGCCGCCCAGAGGTTCCCGGAAGCTCAACTCCGAACAGCGGCTGTGAAACGTGCTGCCGTGACGTGCTTCTTCGGAGATGGCGGGGTGAGAGTTCCTACGGTGTGCTCTAGGGGGAGACGACGATGTATAGAGACGGATAGATACCAAACCCGGCCCAACCAGACCCCCGAATCCTCCGGTAGCAGTCGGATGGCCGCTTCCCCCGCCGTTAAACGACGACTGAAGAGACCCGGACGAATTGGCTGAGCATGGATGGCCGTCTCTTCTTGAACAGACGTGGCCCTGACGCAATCAAATCTTTCTATTTTCTGGTTTTTGATAAATTCGGTAAAGAAGTCCCCCCCTTCTCTACACTACTCCATGTCTCCCCAAAACACGTAAATTCCTGAAAAATATAAAAATCTGAAATAAGTTACACCCGGGCCCAGAAATGACTAGAATATCCATCCTCCCCTGTCGCCTTGCCCCGGGAGGACTTAAATTAACTGTGAAGGTACTTTAGGTATTTTCATAAACTATTACCGCGATTACCTCCAAGCGCCACGTAGCTCGACCGCACGGTGAGGTAAGTGCTGACCTCAGCGGCCTAATAACGTAAGCGCTTACATCGGTGAGCGGACCAGGGGAGGCGGAAGCACGTGGAATACTTCAGCGGAAGCAACTCGCAGATACACCAAATGGGCCAAAATTTGGGCCCAATATTTAGCCGCGCAATGGGCCGTACCTCATGGAGGGAGCTGAGAACTGGGCCCGCCGACGTGGGCCCACTCATGGAGATTCTCTCTCTGTAAATAGTCCGTTATTTTTATTTAAAGTATATTATAAATTATAAATTAATATTTATAATACGAATGTTACGCATCTAATTTTTTAAGAGACTAAAAATTGAAAATATTAATTTCGTGACATTATGCAAATATTGAAAATATACCGGGAACTTGTAATGGTTTTTTTCTCTAGAAAAATACAATTCAGAGGGCGAGCTTTTTTAAGTACTTGTCGTGCTGGGTATTTTTGGTAATTATTTAGCAGTGGTTCTTTTTGAAATTTTTTATTCCAGTCATGTCACCCGTGAGCCTTTGAGGCGATTTCGGTTAAAGACTTGCCTTCGTTGACTCTTCACGGATATACTAAGCTCTAAGCGTAGAATAAGTGGAGTTGAAACGGCGGAAGCATCTCTCTCTCTCTCTCTCTCTCTCTCTCTCTCCACGGTTTTAACCGCTCCAGTGAAGACGAGTTAAAACTACGTGTGCACGGGTTTGAATTATTCTATTTTCCAGAACACGGAGGAAGCGGGGTCTGGTCTGCACTCTCCCGTTTCCTTTCCCGCCCTCTCGCCGTCCCTGTTACCGCCCAAGCCCCCGTTCGCCGGTGCCTTCGTCGGCCACACTGTTTCTCCTCGTCAGCGGAGGAGGCTTCAGCGCCCTGCCGGGGTAAGGCTCTAGTCCGGATCCGGTGAATTTCTCCAGTTATTCGCGTGTCTCCCTTTGGTATGATCGCACTTCGGCTAGCATCACCAGGATCGACGGACGGCTAGGGTTCTAAGTTCCATCGTTAATCGCCTCCAGTAATGTGGGAATGATGCTTATTCCGGGCGTCGGGGCTTCGTCGTCCCCTGGAGAACAGTTTTTTCGCTGTGCAAAACCTAAATCGCGTACAAAATACGAGCCGTCCCGTCATTGAACCGGAAGTAGTCGTTACATGCGGTATTTGGTGCTGTTATCAAGATGTATATAAAGCAGGTAATGAGATCCTGGATCCACATGCTTTTTATTTGGAGCTGCGCGCTTCCTTCTTATCTCTGTCTCATCTCCCAACCGTCTTTATCTTTAATTAGGTCATCATAGAAGGATTTAAGAGCTACAGGGAGCAAATTGCCACAGAGCCATTCAGTCCTAAAGTCAACTGCGTCGGTAAGCATATTCTTCATTTCCTTCTGGATACTGAACATTCTCCTCATCTGTGTTTCCATACTGATACATTGACGTGATATTTTCTTCCTCCCAATTTCCTACTCAGTCGGCGCAAATGGATCAGGGAAGACAAACTTCTTTCACGGTTAGTTATGCAGAAAATTTGCTGAAAGCTTATCTTTCCTGATTGGGACTAGTTTCTTTATTTCACTGTTGGGATAACACAGATTTGAACTATGTTAACTATTTTTATCCTGCTCTTCTTTGTAAATTCGAATACTGCAGCTATACGTTTTGTCCTAAGTGATCTCTTCCAGAACCTGCGAAGTGAAGATCGTCACGCTCTTCTCCATGTATGGCTTATTCACTTTGCTCTTTTGATGTCATTTTTCTGGTGCTTGGAATGTGAAATGCTACCAAAGTTGTGCAATAAATCATTAATCAGTTGGGTCTCTGACTCGGACCTCTGACGGCACGCGCCAATTTTCTTATTATTATTTTGAGAGGTATTCTTTTTAATTTTTATTTTTGACTCTACTTCTACCAGGAAGGTGCTGGCCATCAAGTAGTGTCTGCATTCGTTGAAATAGTTTTTGACAATTCAGATAATCGCATTCCAGTAAGTTCCTTTTTTCTTTCTTTGTTTGAGAAATCGAGAATACTTCTTGTTATAATGTACACTTCGAAATATCAGGCATCCTAACTCTTTTGAATTGAAATGCAACAATCTCTTTGGCTCGAATGACAGATAAAGCTTTGGCGATTTTTCTGTTTCTACTATTTGTTTCAGGTGGATAAGGAAGAGGTCAGGTTGCGGAGGACAATTGGTTTGAAAAAAGACGAGTATTTTCTTGATGGGAAACATATCACGTATGCATGCTGAAATATCTTTCTGAATTCAAGCTTCACGTATTCATGCTACAATAAATAATGACTCTATATAGCCCATTATTTATGAGATTATATGCCTTGGCAGGAAAACAGAAGTTATGAATTTGTTGGAGAGTGCTGGTTTCTCTCGTTCTAATCCATACTATGTAGTCCAACAAGGGAAGGTAAAGCATGTTTCTTAATTTGCTGAGAATTAATAAACTTTTTTACTTTGTCTCTTGATTTTCTATTTTTGCTTGCAGTTTTTCTTGTTTCCCTTTTACTTTTCGGAACTTAACTGATCATAAAAAAGAAAAGTTTTTGCAATAAAAATGTCACTGTCTGAACTATATATTTCATATTTTAATAATCTGACTATTGCAGTGCCACATCGAGACAGTTATAACATTTAACTAGTCGTGAATTGTGTCACATGTGCAAAAGGAAAATGGAAAACGCTGTATTGATCTTCCATAAATGTTTTGTAGATAGCGTCATTGACATTAATGAAAAACTCGGAGCGACTGGACCTGCTGAAGGAAATAGGTGGAACCAGAGTCTATGAGGAGAGACGGCGTGAAAGTTTAAAAATTATGCAAGAAACCGGTACAAGTCCAAGTTTACAAAGCTTTAAACCTCTCATATATTATCACGTATGATCATTTTGATCACAGTGCTCAATATGGTGATCAGGCAACAAAAGAAAGCAGATAATTCAAGTTGTTCAGTACTTGGAAGAAAGACTAAGGGAGCTGGATGAAGAAAAGGAGGAGTTGAAAAAGTACCAGCAGCTTGATAAACAGCGAAGGTCACTAGAATATACTATTTATGACAAGGAACTTCATGATGCAAGGCAGAAGCTTGGAGAGGTCTGCTATACTTGGCATTATGTGTTAAGTTCCTTTCAATAATTTTGTTCTCCGGCGGTTTTACGAAATTCTAAGCCATTTATACCACGTACACTCAGATGGCAACACCAAGTTATCGTTTTGTATAAAATCTGATGGGCTTGTGATTGGGATTTAGGAATGGTCCTCACACCTTGCGAGGGAAGAATATCCTTAATAAAAATTTATTATGCTGAACTTCAGGCACCACGTTTTCTTTTGATTTCTTCTAAGTTTCCATGATCCCTGGTTCCAAGGGATCTCTGTGCTGTGTATACCTCGACTTTAGCCTCTTCCATTGCTCCTACTCCCGTATCATAATCCACTATTTGACAAAAATTTCCACAGTTTATGCACTGTTGCGTTCCTGCAACCCCTGCACAGAACAAATCCACGTAGTCATTCTACATTTAGTGAATATTCTATATCTTCCTGTTTGCAGTTGTTGATCAGTAAACTTCATCACCGTCCTACCACTCCCCGATGTTCTTGTTTATCTGCTTCCTCTATCGTCACATTATATGAAAGGACACTAATCTTAGCATTCGTATACTTTTTAAGAGAAGAAGATAACCGTCCATCACTGACTGCAGCTGTAAGGAGCATATTGGCCGTTGTTATTGAACAATTCTTATCGTAAATACCACTGTCAGAATTCTTTTTTCCTGTTATATAATTGATTTTTTACTTTTACGAAAAACAGTGTTCTTACATTTGCTCTCGTTCACTTTAACTTAATATGGCACCTTAAGGAAGGTATCAGCGCGTAGATTTTATTGTCACATTTACGTTTTAGGGAATATGTTTGTTCTGAACAACCCTCCAGTCTATGGCAGTAGTGTCTCACATTTTTGGATCATTTCACAGATTGAAGAGGCTCGAAACAAGGTCTCAGAAAAATCTGCCCATATGTATAACAGTGTACTTGAAGCCCATGAAGAAGTAAAATCCTTGGATAAGGAAAACAAAGTTATCATGAAAGACGTTCAAAACTTGCATAAGGAGAAGGAGACATTGGACAAGAGGCGGACTGAAGCACTGGAAATGCTTGCACAGAAAGAACTTGATGTGAGGGATCTTGAAGACAAGAAATCTGTCAATCTTCGAGCCAAGGTCTGATTCTCTCCTGTTGTAGGTGTAATTAGTTATGAGTAGTTTCATTGCCCTAGAGATCAGTGCAAAATGATTGTGTTGGTATTTAGTTACCTTAAGTGGTGTTGATTCTGTTCTCAGGAAGAGGCTGAAAGACAATTGAAGAGCCTGAGAAAAGAAATTCAGGAATCCAGAGATGAACTGAATACAATAAGACCTTCACATAATGCCAAAATGATGGAGGAGGAGGAAATTTCAAAAAGGTACCTCCTGCAGTACCTACTTGTCTTGTTATCTGCAGCCTCTTGAACTTTTAACTTTTGAACGGAGTTTCACTTACGATTTACTAATGATTATCTATGCTGACAAAATTAGCATCATGGATCGTGAAAAGCAGCTCAGTATTTTATATCAGAAACAAGGACGTGCAACCCAATTTTCCAGTAAAGCTGATAGAGATAAATGGCTTCAAAAGGAAATAGATGATCTTCAGCGTATTCTTTCCTCAAATTTTTTGCAGGTAAGTTGTTCGTTTTGTACATTATGTAGTGCACTTTATTGCTATTGTCTCAGTTGAAAGTTTAACCTAAAGCAAACCTCACTGAAAAACTTCGTCATAGCTAATGTTATTCTCATGACGTAAAGACAGGCCTTGAAACAGACGGTTTCCTTTGCGTGTTGCTAAAGGTTGATTTTATATCGTCATTCCCGATCCCTTGCACCACATCAATCCTTTTATTAGAGAATGAGAAAGTTCGGTTCCAGTTCAACTAGGCATGTTATGCACCAGGTTCAGCATGCTGAATCTTCACATGTAATCGAATTTTTCAAGTGTTATGCCGTATCGATAACAAGAATATTATATAATTATTGAAAACTTGAGCAGAAGCTGCGCATATCATTAGCAACTGAGGTAATTGAGTGCCTTTAAAGTTTAATTGCTTAAACTAATACTCTGCTTGACAATATTTATAGTGGAAAATCTCAAATGCAATCTATTGCTCATGCAAGCATGTACCGTAGTAGCTGGATGGAGGAATGCCTCTAGAGACAAAAATGAGCCCCACTAATATTTATTTATCCTTTGGAGGCTCGACAGAAAACTGGATGTGAATGGAACTGTTATTGCCGTTGTTATGCGTGCTGTTTCCTTGCTGAGTAAGTTAGTAACTCTAGACTAAAGTGATTACTGTCACACTTGAACTATATTAGAAGCTTGGTGGGCATCTGTTGGCTTGTATCATTTTTGGTAGCCGATGGACAACGTTCTCATTCCATGTTGGGTTGTAAACCCAATCAAGTATACGTCATTGTTATCTCGCTCTTTCTCTGTGCGTTTAAGCTGAGTGCTCCACATCATTGGTTTTGAATTAATGTTGGTTGTTCTTTTCTGAGTCGGTTGATCATAATCAAGCTCAAAGGTATCTATTCATTTACAACTCGGCCTCTGTATGGTTTCACTATTTCTGTTTTGAATGTGGTCAATAACTTATCATGATATCTTTTATGGCTTATTGCAATATTTGAATGATATTTGGTTTCAATTAATTTAGGAAAAGAAGCTTCAAGATGAGATTCGACAGCTTAAAGATGAATTAAATCAACTGGAATTTCACATTAAAGAGCGAGGTGCTGAATTGCAAAAGCAAGGTTCTCTCATTTCCAAGGATCAGGGAGAATTCAGTGCTCTGAAAAGGCAAAGGGATGAACTTCAGGATACTAGGAAGTATGCTAATCTTCTTTGTACTCAGTGCGTGGCTTAATGTTCTATACTTAGTGCATAACTTTTTTCTAGGTCCCTGTGGAAGAAAGAAGGTGATCTCACTGCTGAAATTGATAGACTTAAAGCAGACGTATTGAAGGCACAAAAAAGCCTGGACCATGCTACACCCGGAGTGAGTTTTTGGTTTCCAATATTTCTATCACAAAACGAGTAGGCCTAGTTAATTCATCCCTGTGAAAAATTTAATAACCGTGTTGTCACCTTCACAGTTTTTTTTAGACTGGTGTTGTTCAACTGCTGTGTGAGCTCGTGGAGTTTTGGCTACTGTGTAATTAGTTTTGTTGGAATTCCCATGAAAATGTTTTCAGTACATTTTTTTGAAGACAATGCTCCATAAAAAATGGAATGTCAATATTTACTGGCAATAGTAATAAATGAAAATTCATTAAAAATTAAAATAAATAAAACTTGGAAATATATGACAGATATACTGCAAGCATGGGATCGCTACCTATGAAACTTTTTGACCGACCATGATTTTCTTAGGATGTTACATCTGGTTGGGCAAGTGGTACAGGAGCCAATGTCCTCAGTGTGCATTTAAACTCGAATGAACGGTGGAGAACTCTTTCTGGTTTGTTAATCTTTCTTTAATGTCTCATGTTGTTCCTTGTTTTCCTGTGTAGGATATAAGGAGAGGGCTGTCTTCGGTCAACAGAATTATAAAGGATCACAATATTAAAGGTGTTTTTGGTCCAATACTGGAGTTGGTTGACTGTGATGAGAAGTTTTTTACCGCCGTTGAGGTTACAGCTGGAAATAGGTTTGATAAACTAAGTCCTAAGTTCTCTGATTAGTAGACCTTTTCTTTGTTCCTGAAATGTTTGCTGTCTGTAATGATTGCCTTATGAGTTGGTATTCTGTGTACAGTTTATTTCACGTGGTGGTGGAGACAGATGTGATATCTACTAAAATAATTAGATTTCTCACTTCAGAGAAAGGTGGACGTATTACATTCATCCCTCTGAATAGGGTTAAAGCTCCTCATGTGAATTATCCTCATAATTCTGATGTGGTACCTCTGCTAAAGAAGCTGAATTTCTCTCAGGAGCATGGTCCAGCATTTTCACAGGTTGGTTATATTTCAAGTTGTGTCACTCATAAAATTTTGTTCAATATTAGATGATTTCCTACCATGATGCAGCATTGGTTGTCACTTTATGCATTATTTCGTTTACCTGAAGCTGATTTATAATCAGAGGAACTCTTTTTTTTTAGTTCATTAATTGCACAATCAGGTTCCTACTGTTTAAACAACCCTTTTTTCTACTTTTGATGGTATCTGATCACGGTTGTTGTCCGTATGATGTAGTAAAGTCAATCAAGAGGATAGTGAACATTTGACACGAAAATTCTGAATCAAACTCTTGGGGATCAAAATCTACAATGTTGTTTGAATCATTAGGAAGAAAGTTGATTTGAATCAACAGGCACTGACATCTTCTCGGGGTACTCACCCAGTGTATTGTGGCCTTCTTCAATGCAATTAGTTGGAATCTTTTTTGTGGGCCTTACCTTTGCACTATTTTGCAGTTCAAGTCATCATCTCTCTTTCCACTTTTTGCGCTCCCATCCGAATTATGATTACCATTTTTTTTAATGTTCTCTTCTGTTATGACATTTTCCCATGTATTTAGATGCACGGGGAACCTATTTATGACGAGATGATCACGATTTTTTGATCCAGCTAGGTTAGATATACATGATATACACATTCATTAATGGCACTGTAGACATATCCTTCAACCTCCTTGAAGAAAGGGCTTCACTAGATCTCTCTTTTACACTAATTACCCTTTCTTTTAGAAAGAGCAACCAAAAGTTAGAATGTAATTAAAATAAATTAACGAAGCAAGAAATAAACTAATAAAACGACAATCTGGCTTTAATCCCGTTTGTTAGACCATTCATCTCACCCTGTGATTTGAAATGCACTCTAAGCAACGGATTTTGGCTCGTCTTCCAAAGTGGATTTGCATCAATCATTATTTTGTCTGGGCCTTTAGATAGAGAGGCAGTACGCATCAAGCATGGAAGAGGCAGGCCATGATCATGTGCCAGCATGACAGAGAGACATAATATTCTCTGGACCTTGGATGTGGGGTTGGATGATTTCTTGGGATCTCTGAAGTGATAGAGATTATTATTTCCGCATTGATGAAAAATTGAGTGTATTCCTGCTATAAGCTTACATTACTTTCTTAATCTTGACTGTAATTCAAAATATTACGCGACCAATGTCCACTTTCACTTGTCATTCCTTCAACTATCATTCTAACTTCCCATTTTTAATAAAAGGAAAGTGTCAGACGATTCATGTTTCCTTTTTCGTTCATTTGAAATTTTTTCTTGACATTTAATGTCTGGGGGCATCTCCATGGATTTACATTGATCGTTTATCAGGATACAGATCATTTGAGGCACAATAGTTTTTTATGTACGGTAAATCTTTGCTGTGTTTTCTTGAGCAAAGACGAAAATACTCAGTAGATACATAAAATCGAGTCTTTGCAACCAAAGTGAACTAAGGAGCCGAAGCCATCCTGTGTCACTAGTTCCTGACTAATGTCATGAACACTTTAGCTAACCTTGAACACTTCCAGCGTTGTTTCTTTGATTTTTTGGATGGTTGCATAGTAGACAAAAGTGGGATCTTATTTATGAAACCATAGTTACATGGTATATTTTAGGATACAACTCAAAGGTAAGTGAATCACGTACCTCAGTGCTGTTAGCCAATATTTCCCGTAGGGCGTCCAGCCCTGGGGAGATAATGCCCTGGTTACTCTAGATCTCGATAGGAATCCACCGCCTGAGCGCTCTGGCCAAATGCAGCCCCCTTACTCTCCCGCTTCTTCCTTCCGAATTCTAGAATACCCCCTAAGGAACCCTAGGCTCCTTATTTATACTTCCCACCTTCACGGTGGGCATTAGCTGTTCCCTTACTTTCCTTTGTCCCCCCCCCTCCTGAGGTGGGCTTCCTTTGCTATTTTTGGGTGTTTCTGTCTTTTAGCCGTTTTCTCTCATATTTCCGCATGGGTATCATAACAGCATTTTTTTTATTTCATTACTCTTTTTTTTTTCTTTAACTGTTTACATTGTTGCTAGGTGTTTGGAAGGACAGTGATCTGCCGTGACCTGGATGTGGCGACGAAAGTTGCTCGAAGTGATGGTCTTGACTGTATTACTTTGGAAGGTATGAATTTTTAACTTATTCATTTTATCTAGCTATCTGATTTTTGAAAAAAAAGAACCTCACTTTTGTCATATATCAGGTGACCAAGTAAGCAAAAAGGGTGGTATGACGGGGGGATTTTATGACCTGAGACGATCCAAGCTGAAATATGTGAAAATTATCAGGGAAAACAAGATTATGATTCATAAAAGAACTGCTGAACTTGAACAGATTGGAGACAACCTTCGAGATATCCTGACAGCATCTTTTTTTTTTTCATTTTACTCATTTATCTGAGCCTATTTTGACACTAAAATATTTCGTTTTTCTTCTTGGCAACTCTCACCATGGGCTGCTATCTAAAAGCTTGATGTTGTCTCCTGTACTTGCATGTGTCAATGGAATTATTTGTTACTATTTGGGTGAAAATTACTCAGTACTAATGTCATGTTATGACTTTAGATGGTTAGAGTTCTGAGAGTCTGCAGCCGTATTTGCAACTTAGCTTCATTTGTCGCAAAATAGCAGGGAAATTGGGAATTACTGTTTCGGCGTAGGTTTAGGTTGCAGTTGAAGCCCTTTATATAATAAACATTTTATGTGTTATTTTATTTTTTCCTATTTGGAAAGAAGATAAATGATTGAAAGTGCTGTATTAAAGAACTCTGTCCGTAGCTAAAAAAATACCTAGATCCAACCTGAATTGTCCAGGTTCAAACTTACTAATCTGCTTCCTAGTCAGGAGCTCTAGTCCCCCATCTGTTAATTCTGATATTTGCTCGAATCTAGTCTTGACATTCTCTGTTCCATTCTTGATTTGGCCTATCATGCCTTTGTCATCTTGACCTTAGATTAAATGGTAGGATTTTCATCCTAGGCTCTTAAAGCTATTAGATACTCACAAAGTACACAAGTTCTTTTGGATGCCGAAGAAAACATTAAACCAATACATGGAAATCTCATTGGTTAATTACTGTACTTCTCTGTTAGTCTTATTCGTTTTAATTTGGATGATTATTTAAGTTGTTAACTTTATGGTTGATTTATCCTACTACTTAGATGTATCTCGGTGGTCAATACTCGTTGAGGTTCTGATAAGCTGTGATGTTCATAGCAGTTGTTACAGTCATTTTGGGTTTTGCCAACCAGACAAAAAGTCAAAGAAGGGTTTTATGGATACTTGCCACTATGTCAGTGAGCTAGTTGATATCCTACTATTTGCGCATGACGATAGGGCAAGATCATTGTGGTACAACTTCCTGCGCATAGTCATATTGATATTCGACAAAATATGTATTTTATCACAAATTTCATAGGATTTAAAAAACATTAACCCCGTTCCAATTCCTGGTGATTACCTTTTCTCAAAAGATCCTTTGAATCGTTTGAGCTATAATCATTGTCTCTCTACAAGCAGTAACGTCCGGACGTTTTCAGATGGTTTCAACTGCATACGGTGGGAGTGTCAATTATTCCCTAGAAGAGGCACAGAAAAAAGAGAATCTTCGAGCCGCTTGTGCTTTATGTTTGTGTAAATGTAGTCTCTGAGGTCAATGAAAAGTTTACGATTTCTGTGAAACTTTTCCTTAATATTTCGCACAGATAGATCAAAAAATCACCAGTCTGGTGTCAGAGCAACAAAAATTGGATGCTCAGCGTGGTCATGTCAAATCCGAATTGGAGCAGCTTAAACAGGACATTGCTAATGCTTCTAAGCAGAAGATGTCTATTTCCAAGGCCCTTGAGAATAAGGTAGGCCTCATCTACCTACTCTTATACCTGTGCCGGTGCACTCGTTGTCTGTCTGTCATCGATTGGACCAAATTTTGATGGCAATTGTTTTTTTTTTAAATACTTCTATGTTCTTGTAGGAAAAATTACTTGGGAATGCTCGTAACCAAATTGATCAGCTTAGAGCTGGTATTGCTATGAAACAAGCTGAAATGGGAACAGAACTTATTGATCAATTGACTCTCGAGGAGAAAAATCTTCTCTCACGTCTAAACCCCGAAATTACAGAGCTCAAAGAGAAGCTTATTGCCTGCAAAACAAGTCGAATTGAGGTATGCTAGTAGCTAAATGCGATCCCCTGTAAAGTGGGCACCAGTCATACTTTCACATGCTACTGTTTTTCCAATGGTTGAATTAGTTTTCCAATAATTTTGAGTTGTGCCAACTTCTGATACTGCTGTTTTATAGATTGAAACACGAAAAGAGGAGTTGGAAACTAATTTGTCAACAAATCTTGTGAGGCGGGAGGAAGAACTTGAAGCCATAAAGTTGTCTGCGGACTCTGACACGTTGCCGGAGGAAATGGAAAGGAGAAGGCAGGAACTAAAGGAATCTAAAGGATCCGTTGACAGTCTCACTCATCAGCTGAAAAGTCTGGATAGTTTATATTTTGTGTATGGCTTCTATTTTAGTTTAATTATTTCCTCCTCTAAACTGAAATGGTGTTCTGCAGGGGTTCTTGAGAACTTGGACAGCCTAAAAAGAAAACAAAGAGAGATTAAGAATTCTATTGAAAAAATGAAGGTACTCTTTTGACGAAGTTTCAACTCTCTGTTTCACCATTTAATTGATGCTCATGACCTTCTTTTAAACTGCACAGAATCTTGAGGCAAACTATGAGCGCACACTTCAAGACGAAGCAAAAGATTTGGAACAGTTGCTGAACAAAAGGAACCTTCTTCTATCAAAACAAGAGGACTACATGAAGAAAATCAGGGAACTGGGCTCTCTGCCATCTGATGCTTTTGAAACGTAAGATCTCCCGTCTCAAATCTCATCATGATTATGATACAGTTGCATTTTTTATCTGATCTTTCATGTTCCAGATGCAAAGGACGACTGCATAATTTATACGGTTGACTTTGTTTTGTGCCAGAGGAACCAAAGCACTGACCATACTGTGGGCATATTTTCTGACACTTACTTTTTACTCTCTCTCTCTCTCTCTCTCTCTCTCTCTCTCTCTCTAGGTACAAGAGAAAAGGCATAAAAGACTTGCAGAAGATGCTCCACAAGTGCAACGAAGACCTGAAGCAGTTCAGCCATGTCAACAAGAAAGCTCTCGACCAGTATATAAATTTCACGGAGCAACGTGAAGAGCTTCAGAAGAGACAAGCTGAGCTTGACGCTGGAGACGAGGTTTTCCCCTTTTTTGCAGCTTCCCCGTCTTGGAGTAATCATGGTGATAGGAGCCGACGCTGTCTTAAGGTTTATTCATTGTATTTTCACAGAAAATTAGGGAGCTTATCTCAGTTCTGGATCAGCGGAAGGACGAGTCAATAGAGCGCACGTTCAAAGGCGTAGCAAGGCACTTCCGAGAAGCATTTTCTGAGCTAGTTCAGGGCGGCCACGGCAATTTGGTCATGATGAAGAAAATGGTAGGCTATTATGCTTTTATTTTATGACAGTGGTATATAAAATTATGCTTCATTTATATGCATCTTGGTACTTTTAATTTTTTTGTATTTTCCACCTGTCAGAAATATTACGCATTAATGATTATGTACCGAATTGAGAAAGACTTTTAGACTAGCATTCAAATTTTCATAAAATCTGCGATTGGCATCCTGGATTAAGTCAACGGTCCCTCTCCCTTTTACCATCTTCAAACATACGTGCACTCTGTTGCCCTCATCTCATTCCAACATTCTTTATCGTCCATGAGATCGGCTCTTTGTTACAGCAGCGGCCAGAAGGTCCCTGGTAGTGTTCATGGATCTTTAGTATCCATCCTGCATGTCTGACCAGATTCCCTGCCACTTTCTTTGACCAACAATGGAAGATCTTCTGATTTCACGGATTATAATAAACATGCTCCTCCCTCGATTCTAGAAACTGCATCTCGATTGACGTATCCTTGTCACCTTTTCTCGAAGGACGGTGACAACGGTGACGACGATCTCGACGACGACGGCCCTCGTGATCCGGACCCCGAGGGAAGAGTTGAAAAATATATCGGCGTCAAAGTGAAGGTACGTGTCAGTTTCTTGAAGCACGTAATTTTGTTACTTAAGTGGAAATAGCTTCAAAAACAGTTTTCCGTCTATCTGTGGTGGAGTTTTCTCGGCACGTGTTTCTTGAATCCAATCATAGGTCGCCGTAGTCGCATACGGAATGTGAATGATACATGCATCCGATTGACATGTTGACTGGGTGAGCCACAGACGACGATTTGACCTTCAGATGAGACCCAATCCCCGATCATCCTTTCCTTCATCTGCAATGCATAAAAAACCTTAGTCTCGCCATCTGGTCCTTAATTTTGCGTGAAGAAAATTTTGTCGTTGACCGATGCTCATCCGACTGATATTATGCCTTCCATTCATTGACTTTGGGAGAGACCAGGTTTCCTTCACGGGCCAAGGAGAGACCCAGTCGATGAAGCAGCTGTCCGGGGGGCAGAAAACGGTCGTGGCCCTGACGCTGATCTTCGCCATCCAGCGGTGCGATCCCGCGCCTTTCTACCTCTTCGACGAGATAGACGCTGCGCTGGATCCGCAGTACAGAACGGCCGTCGGAAGTATCCTTTACGCTCCCGGACTTTCACCTACTCGTTGCTCTGTCGCCTCTGCGATTTTTGTTAGAGGGGGAGGGGGTTGGCGACGGCTTCATCCGTTGAATTCTTCTGATGGCTTGATGGCTTCCTTGACCTGTGGAAAGACATGATCCGCCGCCTCGCTGACATGGCAAACACCCAGTTCATCACGACCACGTTCCGCCCGGAGCTCGTGAAGGTCGCGGACAAGATATACGGGGTGACCCACAAGAACCGAGTCAGCCACGTCAACGTGGTCTCAAAGGACGAGGCCCTGGACTTCATCGAACGCGACCAGACCCACAACAACGATTGATCCAAGGTCAGCGCGAGACCCTCGCCCCCCTCCGTCTCCCCATCGTTAGTCATCTGAACTGACGCTCGGTCTGGGGGATTTGCAGGATAACTGCCCCTCCTTCAGGCCCCCCGCGCGGCAGCGAAGGCATCTTCAGGTGATCTATCCCCATCTCTGAACTTCACCGCTTGCGGTCTTACGCCTCCTTTTTTTCCTTTTTTAACCTTTCCTAGAACCTTGTTTTCCTGACCTAAGTAATGCCCATGCACCGCCGAGGAAGTCCGCGCACGATGTATCATAATTAATGGGACTCTGATGAAATGAAGTAGTAGGCACTGTACGAGACGACTAACAATGGCAGTACTGCTTTGCTTCAACACGAAGGCGTGGCCAGCCCACAGCGAGAGTGTCTCGGCCGAAGGCGAACCCCCCGTTGGCGCGCCGCGTGACACTTCACTCCAGAGAGAACCCGTCGAGCCATATCAGCACCTCGTTCCTCTTCAAGGGCGACAGCCGCGGCCAGGGGCGCATGTGAGTGAGCGAGGCCGTCTCGGGCTCTCAATGAGAAACTAACTATTGAGCGAAGAAAGGGGGGAGGGTGGAGGAGGCGCACCATGATGAAGCTCCATGTCCGCCCGGGGTCGTTGTAGCGCGCGAAGAGGCATCCCTCTCGCGGGTTGAGGCCGTCTCTGACGAGCGCCGACCGGAGCTCCTTCTCCTTGCTCCGCACGATCTCTTCCGTGGCCCTCCCACTGAACTTGGACACGGCGGCGACTCCTTGCTCCACCCTTCTGATCCCGATCGACTCCACGCTGGGCTCCGGTAGCCTGAACGAAGAGGCGCATTCCCATCAAGTCATGGAATTTCGGCGACGGGTAGCACTGTGGACTTGAACACGAAACCGTTAACATCTGTCTTGGAATGAAGGGCACTTGAGAGAGAGAAAGAGAGAGAGAGAGTCAGATGGGTGGGTGATCATGGAACAACGAAGTCACACGGGTAGGAATGTGAGACGCTAATTCTCCTCATAAATAAATAAAATGAAATAAATCGGATATTTTATTCGGGGCGTACTTGTCCAGCTCCTTGTCCAACGGTAAGACTATCTGGATGGACACGTCGGACAAGCCATCGTCGAGCGCCTGCGTGAAGACTGGTGTGGTCATCGGGATCTTCTCTGATGACGCGTTCTTCCCAAATATGTACCTGGAAGAAAGAAAAATGATTGCTCGGTGATTAGTCCTCGGCAACGGGGATCCAAGGGAGGTAGAGTCAACAAGTTCGAAACGGCCGCGGGGAATCGTTTACCCAGTAACGTTATTGAAGCCGCCCGAGCCGGAAAGCCGGTCTGATTTCGACTCCACAACCAGGAACGGAGCATATTTTCTTATCTGTTATGGAACCGGGCACAATCACTCAGAGCTTCTTTCATAACCGACGGACTAAAAAGAAGAAATGCACCCAATTCATGTTGGACACACTCGATTTTTATTTTTCTCCGCGGTAAAAAAAAAAAAAGAATGAAAAATATCCCCGACGCAACACGTCAGAGGAGTCGCCAACCCCCCAACGCGTTGTGGAGAGGGATCAAAGGAGACCAGATCTTTTGACTCTGGGAGTGTATCATGAGCGGCAGTGGTAGGTGCTCATGGCTACCCACCAAGGCTGCATCAGGTGCGAAGACGCAACTCCTCGTCACTGGATATGATGTTGGGTCTTTGTCTGTTGGAGATGGGCATGTTTTTGGCATGTAGGAAGTTGATTTGGTCCATATTGAGTGGTCTCGGGTGCAAGAACAAGTGCGGAATTATGATCGAAAATAGGAAGACCCACTGGGAGATTATTACTGCATAGCACAAGCAGATGCATCCAAAATGGCAATGCCACTGGAGGATGAGAGAATGTACCTCGTAACTTCCCATTCTTTTCAGTATCTGGAACCGTGGTGTTTGCAAGTCTGGAGTTTTGTAAATGCGCAGCTGAAAGATCACAAACCAGCATAAGATCTCGGTAGTAGTCGTTTAGACATGCAGGATGAATAAACTTTCAGGGGGAAACAGAAATATAAGATTTACCTGCTTAATGAAATCCCAGAGGCCTTCGAAAGAGAAATAATCATTGTTCTGAATGGAATCCCAGATATCCTAGATACAGAGACAGTGATTGCTTAGTACAAACTGATGAAATAGCTCTCTGCTGAAGTTGAATATGGGATGACAGCTCTCATCGAGGCATCCACCGGATCACACCTTTCATTGCAGTAGAAGATGGAACACATAAATAGATAACTGCAAGGGGACAAACTTACAAGATGACCGCAGAACTTTTGAGTTTGTGGGTTGACGGCCATGATTGATAATCCTGTGAAGACCAGTTCCGGCTTCCACGGGAGAAGGGCAAATCTCATTCCCATAGTCCATCTTGTGGTTATTTCGAAAGGTCCTGTCTACAAAACATCAATCAGGCTAGATCTTGAATCATGGACTGGCATCCCAAAAAATAGGGATGAAAATGAACAGGACAGGTCAGCAAAGATAAAATACCATGCTTTTTCGGAAGGAGTAAGACAGCGGCTATTAAAAAGTAATAACTGGCTCCAATTACAAACGGTATATAAGGAAGGGCATCATGAAATTCAGTTCAGTCATCCTACCTAAAAAATGTGGGCAGCTGCGAAGTTAGATAACTCTACCGATTCATATAGCGCAGTCAAATTGCCTCAAAAGTGAAAACCAACTGATACAAAAACTGCAAATAACAAGTAATTTTTGGTGTATGATTTGCACAGGTTAGGTTTCCGAGCCTATCGTGTTGTTCTGTTTGAAAATTTCATTCCACATAAAATATGACAGTAATGTTTCATTCTTGATACATCCAACATTTGATGCCCTTAGACCGTAAATTCACTTCTCTTGACAACCATATACATCCTGATTGCTGTATAACTTGAAATTCAACGATAAATAATGATTTTTAAGTCTTAAATTTAGACAGAAATTAACTAGATTACCCATGGAGAAACAGCTCATAATTTAATCCTAATACGGTAAAATCCGACTCACCAATTGGACAACCCAAATAATGGTTAGCATGCTTACTCTACCGTGGTCATCACGAAACAAGATGCGGCACAAAAAATTTGGGATTTCTACTTGTTATTTTAAATGTGTATAAAGACACCATCTCACCTATCAGGCAAACACGAGAATTTCAGTTGAAAGCATGTATACTTAGTTAGAGGAAACAACTCATCATAAGGAAGGAAGGGTTGGGGGCGGGGGGTGATTCTCCACGGGCACATTAACCAAGTCAGCAAAAACGTTTAAGCGTCAATGTCATCTAAATCGGTCCAATCCAAGGGATTCGGCGTCCGAGCACACGCAAAACACAACCATTAAGGAGAAATCCAGGGAACCTGTTTCACGTAATGAAGCTGGAAGTCCGGGCGGAACAGCAGCTTCAGGAGGACGATGTTGAAGAGGTAGCCGTCGACGGTGTCGTGGCTGGTGATGGGATCCCTGAACCGGACTCGCTCATCGTACTTCGAACGGTCGATCCCCTGATCGTCGAAAAGGTGGGGAAGGTCTTCATAGAGGAACTCCACCAACTCCGCCATGTCCACCTCTCCTCCTTCCCCCGCCCCTTGCGGCACATCCTGCCGCGGCCGGATCTGGTCCCCAATGCCGCTGCTCCTCACGGCCCACAGCTCAGGCCTCCTCCAACGCCCAGTGCCGGAACCCGCCCCCCCAGCACAGGGAATTCTGACCCCGACGCAGCATATTCCGGCGTACGGACGCCGGGGCCTCGACCGGACGGCGGCTAGTGGCCGGAAGACCTCGCCGGATAGCAAGGCTTTCGACATCGGTGGTGCGCTTTTATTCTCTCCCACGCGCGATATTCCCGCCACTCTCCTCCCCACGCCCCTCCCCCCCCCCACTCTTATCCCCTCCCCAGCCGGGCCCCCGCACCATAGGAACCAGGCCGGCCCAAATGGGCCGAACTTCAGTGGACGACCCCGAGAGGAACCCCCCCGAAAGGGCCCTGCGGCCCGTAATGGAGATAATGGGGCGGCATTGTGTCCATTACGGGCCGACGTTCTTTAATGGGCCCATCGTCAATCCCAAATGGGCTGGTCACTCTTTATGGGCCGGTCGACGGAGAGTTGCAAGACGTGATAAATTTCTGAAGCGAAAAACCGACGAGAGACCTGTACAATTTCCACGGCATCGTCGTCCACTTGGCCGTGGACAGCCGATCGCCGTCCGAGCAACGTTTCAAAGGGGGGCAGGGGGGAGCAGGGAGGGAGGGAAGGCAAGGCAAGGCAGGGCAGGGGAAGGGACGAGGGTGGTGCAGAAAGAAGGAGAGCTCCAGGCTTGCCGCCGCCGCCGCCGCCGCCTCCTTTGAACACCAAAATTTGGAGATTTCCCCAGAGGGGAGGGAAGGTAACCGCTGCTACTGCCTCTGGGGAAGACCATCAGGCGGCCCTGAGTTGACCAGCCTGGTGATGAATGGCGAGAGGGCCCCCAGGAGGGCCTTGGGGCACTCCTCGTGGGGGAGGTGGCCGCACCCGGAGATCGCCACCAGCCTCTGCAACAGGACAGCCGTAGCCGTGAGCGGAGATCAGAGGGCGGGCGGGCTGGTGTGCGGGGGGGGGGGAAGGCGGCGCTTACGGAATTCTCGAACCCAGAGGCCACGGCTTGGGCCGTCTTGAGCGAGACGAGCGCGTCCTCGGCGCCGGCTACCATCAGGACCGGCAGGTCCTGGACCGACTTCAGCAGCGCCGCCGCGTTCTGCGGCGAAAGAACGGTGGAGAAGGAGAGTCTCCCAATCTCGTGGAGCGCTTCATCCCAGCCCTCCACACACAGCGGCGCCTGCATGGATGGGTTGAGGAGAATTATAAGTGTCCGATAGAAGGTCGCTGCGGCCGGTTCGGCTCTGTACCTTGTAGAGACTCAGGACCTCGCTGGTGAGCTTGGAGACGTCGTACCACGCACGACGGTTGATGACCTGGGTGATCTCTGTGCGCAAGAGGGGCCGCACCATGTGCTTCTTTCCCAGGGAAGTATGCAAGAGGATGCGGGCGAAGGCAGGGACCACCTCTCTAGATAAGCTGACACTGAGCAGCACCACCCCCTTGACTTTGACCTGAGAAAAGCTGCCACATTGTGAGAAGAGGGCCGATGCAGCTGCGAGATCCCCTCAGAGCCATTGATGCAGACTGTCGGCGAAAATAAAGTCATCTGAGGAGCGAACATGATATGACTGGCGTGCCGATTTTACACCTTTCTTATTATATTCACGGGCATTTATGACCAAAACCCATCTGAAAAAAATCCGTATCAAGCTGACACGCGAAGGTCTTTCATAAAAAACCTCTCGAGATTAACCTCTGAACACGTCACATGAAAGTGAAGGTATTAAATAGTATAAATATTGTTTGAGGTGATGAGCTCATCGGTGATAAGAAGACTCGTTTTTTTTATTGAATGTTCAACATTGTCAGTGATATTCATCGACAGAGATTGTTCTGTTCATATCTTTTTTTAACTAGGAACATTGTTGAATAACCTATAAATCAATGCCAGTATACAATTATTATTTTTTTAATAAAGCTCCTAGAAGAATGGTCAAGGCGGCAGAGGCAAGGCTATCAAAGTGTTCTAGTGACCTGGGTGGGTGTCTGTTAGCACTGCTCGACTAAGCACCCGAACCCTTCACCCAATCACTCAAGACGAAGAAGAATACCTCAGTGCGTCTGGTGGAATACAGCAAACTGAAAAATTGGGAAAACCGAATAATTTACTGTGAGTCAAAGTCACTTACGTTGAATGGCCCAGATATCCGCAATTTTTCTGCAGCTTTTAGAACTAGTACTCCACCGTCATCATGACCAACAAGAACCACCGAGGAGAAGCCCAACGTAGTGCAGAAAGACAGAAGAAGATCGACCTGTTGTAACCACATGGAAAATGAGACAACCAGCCGTAGGCTTTTTTAACTAAGCATAAATAGAATAAAATGGAACTGTGTTGCATTTCATGACCAAAAAATAAAAACAAAAACAAAACAAGTAAACGAGGCGTTCCTTGGAAATTGAACTGTTCTGGAACAATGATTTGAAAACCACAATTAAATTCAATGAAATTTTAGGTTCTCTATACATCGAAATGTCACATTTCTACACATCACATCAAAGCATTCCGTAGTGCTGTTCAAATCTATTGCACTGTCTGCATTTACATTGAAGATTGGGGAACATTCAGCACTATTTCAGAGCCACATGTAGTATGAAATGGTATGAAATGTTAGGATTTTTATAGATCAAACGGTCACTTTGACAAATCAAATTGCATAAAACATCTTTCTGTCCAACCCAAACGTCCCCAGTTGGCCAATTTCTAATGTTAGTCCCATTGTCTCAGTCGCAGGTTTTGAAGGTGGCGGGAAAGAGCATTGGTTTGTCAGAGAGGAGGAAAACAACGACGAGAAGATAAGAACAAGAAAGAAACCAAATAGCAGGGCAGTCATAAGTTTTTTTTCCTCATGACTGAAAAAAAAGTTGCTTTAGATTTTTTTTAATTACTCTGAGCTGCTAGGATTCAAAAGTTAGCAATCGATTAATAAGACAACACGCACTGTGTGTGACCCCGTAAGCGAGGCATGCTCTGCAAAAAGATAATGTTTTACAAAGGGCCAAAAGTCGGTGAAACCTATACAAGACGGACTGAGTCAGGCAAAGGTCAGTATATAGCGGTAAATCTGTATCAGCTCAAGAGTCATCAACAATTTTGTGACTCCCTAGGAGACGTACATAAATGATTCTCAGATATAAACCACAGCTACCCAGCAGAGGAAGAAGGTAAACAATTTTCACAGGGGGGAAGAGTCGCATGTTACTGAACAAAGCACCAGACAAAGAACATCAGTGTTGTATTTTGAATGAAAAAAGCCCAATTGAATCCCGTTATGAATGAATCACCAGGGAGATATTGAAGATAACTATCAATGGAATGATAATTTCGTCATATCAGATTTAGCTGTTACGATTCTGATTAGAAAAAAAAGAGAGAGATTCACAACTTCAAAATTTTCGACAAGTGATATATTCCAGCATATGACAGGTATAAGATTATATCCATGTATCCAGACTTCTTATTCAAGCAGAAAAGTTGTTGAACTTTTTTCGTCCAGACGACCATAAGCTGTCAAATATAACGTTTCCTTCTGTGTTCTCTGCACTACAACTAGGAAAAGAGATAGCCCAAAGAATTGAACAATATTGCGACACAGGGTGGAGGAGTCACCTGGGATTCCATTTTATACGGGTTGGGTAATTGCTTCTCCTCCCAGTCCTTTCTGCGGGGTCGAGAAGTTAATCCCCAGCCAGGACGATCAAAAGCCACTACAGTGCAACCAATCTGCCGAGCAAGAGCACCCATCACATGTCTCCATGAGAACACACCACCTCCAAATCCATGAACCAACACAACACCAAACTTCCCACCTTGCTCAGTGTCTGTTTCTAAACTTGGAGAATTAGGCAAACACGTCTCAGAATTGTGGTTATCCAAGCTTGGAGAAGGAACTTCATCAGAAAAGAAATTGGTAGAGGTAGCTAAACCAGGCAATAGAGGTGCATAGAGGGAAGAATGGTGGAATTGGTTGCTAAAACTCCTAGATATATGATGCTGATTTTTTGATGGAATGTTGATGGGCCTATCGACTTTAAGTTTGCCAGATGAAGCACGTCGGGGGCTACAGTTGGGGCTACATTCTGAAAACGGGGAACATGATAATGAATGAGACACTGGAGTTTCAATGCTGCTGATCTTGTAATGTAGCGTGAGGCCTTGACATATAAGGAAGAAGCTATCAGCATCCGCAAGTAAACTGATGGAGATGTTAGTTTCCTCCCAAACTATGCCTTTTCTTTTTACTTCACCATCAATCCTGGAGACTTTACCAGAGGAAGGAGTGGGAGATCGAGGAACCTTGCCATACCCTGAGAAAACATTCTTGCAGACCAAAACCTGTACCAGATAAAGGAAAGAAATGAAACTTCCAAGTCTTCTCATTTTCAAATTCTTAGAGATTTACGATTCGATGAAACTCACAGCTTCGGGGTCGATCCTGTGGAGTAACAATTTTCTTCGTGCCCGGCTGCTAGTGCGGTAAGCAACCATGACATGACCAAGAGCAAAAACTGTAGAGAAAATAAACATAACCGGCAAACACCATGCTTTATTCGTATACGACGTCTGCCGCAACAATGGAGATGTATCTTCTCGCTCTACTTCGTGAAGAGGAGAAAAGACACAAGCCTTCACTGACAACATAATTATGGATGCAACAGAGCAGAGTGTTGCTATTCCGAGATAAGGACCATGAGAAAGCCCGGGTCCATCACAAAATGAATAAACACCTGCAATAAAATATGACGCCAAGAAACGAAGTATTTTCATCTGCTTTGTTCATGAAATGGAGTACACTACATTTTAAGATCAACATCAGAAGTAAAGTTGAAAAGATTAATTTAAAATATGCATTTAATCCTGAATCAATCTCATATAGAAAATAATGATTCTAAATGAACTAGCGAAGAATAACTCTCTAGAAGCACAAGAGCTGCAGTTATATTCAACCACCCGCTTAAAGTAATCAGTTGAGATAAATCCGAAAGAAAGTGAAGTCACCGATGAACGGAAAAATACAACCGGGATAAGAAGATAGCACGAACTTGTAGAAGAGAAATATACAAGGACGTCACGGAAAAGAGATGTTTTCGAAATCCACAAGGAATTCACAATTTGAACGCCAAAGGCGCCATACTTGAAAGAACTGGTCCCCCTTTTGTCGAAGTAAAACACGGATAACATTTCTAAAGTCGCGTACTGTTATTCTCCATTCAAAACATTTTCGTTGCTCCGAAAAAAGATAACCTGTTAAGTTCTTGTTCGGATTAAAATATCAGCAAATGAACATAAACAGAGTAATTGTATTCGCGAATGAATCATTGATATGAAAAGAGGAATAACACATGAATTTTATTCGTTCGCTTTCTTTACTGCAGAAAATGAAAATTTACGGTCATAAGTCTTTTGTTTCAGGTGATCCTCATGGTGCCCAAAATGGGAACTGTTTCTCCCGAAAAAAAATATTTACGCACGCCTGCAGCGCAAGCTCTATCGAAGGTTCCGCAGTCGTTGGAGAAGAAAAAAGAACGACGGAGAAAGAAACATTTTATATAGATCGATCAAAAATAATGGGGAAAAGAGTCCTCACATGTTATAACAAGAGATCTGACGACGGAGACGAGAGATATATCCATGAGCGAACTCCTGAACGAGTATTTGTTCAAGAGCCCCCAAAGGCCGTGGCAGCCCGCGCAGGCAAACTTCAAGGCCAACACCAGCGATCCCACTGTGTCCCCGACAGCAACAAGCACCGGCGCGGACAGCACCAGCAGCGATGCCACCAGCGTGATCATGAAGAAGATAATGCGAAAGGCACGCCACAACCTCTCTAGATTCCCTTTCCCTGCCGCCATTTTCGTTAAGGAGGACGCGCCCCCCTTCTCACCCCCCGGCGATCAACGCCGGGGACTCCGTTCTGCTCACGGTATCTCCTCCCGTTAATCAGGAAGATAACCTATTAGACGTCAGCAAGGGCATAGACGGCGGAGGAACTGGCAAAGAAGAAGGCAAGCCCCGCGCCCCCGGATCGTTCGTCGAGGTGTCCGATTGTTGTGTCGACGTTGTCGTCCTCTCCATGGCCGTGCGAATTCCCCTAGACTACGCGCCGGATCCAACCAGCGTCGCATCCTGTCATGGCCGCTCCCCAGGCGACTACCTGCTTCTGCAAGGTTAGGGCTCGCAGAAAGGAGCGAGGGATCGGGATGAAACGAACGCCAGAGAGGGAATCGAGGAGCAACAATTAGCAGCGGAGAGACCTCCAAGATAGAGAGGGGGAGAGAGAGAGAGAGAGAGAGAGAGAGAGAGAGAGAGAGAGGGGAGAGAGGGCGGTATGGCCGAAGAGAGATGGTTTTATTCTGCAAGAAAGGTCGTAAATTCCCCCGACTTCTCCCCGCCGATTTCTCGTCATATCGCGGGGGTTAACGAGAGAGAATGCCGTTAATATCAATTTATCGCCGCCCTGACATAGTCACAACTGTTAGCGACTTGCTGTCGTACATAATTACTTTAATTACTCCTAATACTCCCCAACGGTCGAATCTTTGTGCGCGGCGCGGTCCCCTGCACCGATTCGCTTGCAGACCTGGGTCCAGAGACCTGATCCAATCTCAGCCGTCCGATCCAACGGGGATCCGAAGCCCCCCTCACGAGCCAGGCCCTGTTCTTTTCGAGGTGGTGGGCCATCGCGGGATGCGATTTACGTGAGGCGACAGAGATCCGCGTGGGAGGGGCGGGCCCCACTGACACATCCGCATCTATGCGGACGGACCTCTCCGCGTACATACGTACCTAGGTGGAGTCGAGTCCCTCCACTGTGAAAACGCGAAAGGAAAAGACGACGGACGAGCCCGAGCGGCTCCAAGTCGCTGGGCACGCAGCCCGAGAGTTTCGGGGGAGGGCCTTCCACGTGTTCGTCTTCAAGCGCGCCACGTTGCACATTCTAACAGGCTTCCCTCTTTCCTGGAATTCAAATCTGCGGGTTTACCTCGCCAACTAATTGATCAAATGGAAAGATCCGACAGAGGCTGGGGCCCACTTACCGGCGCCGTCAGAGATGAGGGGATCTTTTTTCTGCAGGGAAATGGGAGTGGGCTGACGTGGCAACACCTCAACGGAGCCGGTGAGAGAGAGAGCGTCTTAACCTGCCCATGAGACCGGTGGTGGCGTGAGGCGCACCGAATCTGAGCCCGTCAGAGAGGGCCCACAACCCCAGTTAGAGCTAGAGAGAGAGAGAGAGGGGGGAGATCACGTGGGGGACGTGTCGACGAGTGCAAGGGGCAGCTGCTGCAAAGATATACGGACACGGGGGGGTAGAAAACGTCAGCCCGAGGTGACTCGGGGCCGCCGTGATTGGCCAGCCCGAGTCACATCGAGTAACTCGGCATCTGTCGACTTTCTGCTGCTGCTGCTCCGTCTGGTCCGGTCCTTTCAGCCGGGCCGGCCCCAGCTCTTCATTCTCCCCCAGAAGGCTCCTCCTCCTCAGTCGCCGCGCTGTATATTGTTTTTCCTCGATGTGGGGAGATGATTGGAGGGAGACTAATCGGAAAGCGGCAGCGCCGATCGGCACACGGAGTCTACGCGGCGGGCGCGGGGGGAAAGCATCCTCCTTTTGGCCGCCCCTTCGCCGTCCCCGTCGCGGGTCTTCGGCAAGTTGTCGCCGCGGTTCTCTCTCCAGTGGCCATATCAAATCACCTTCGATCCCCCGTCGCGGTCGTCTTTCGTAAAGCGGGCGTAATCCGCTCCCTTATCCGGCGAGAAATGCGTGCCGCGGACAGGGAGAGGGGAGGCGGCGGGAAAGAAGAGGGTCATATCTTTTTCTTCTTTCTGGATGATCTTTGAGGGAGAAACAGTGCGGAGACGATAACAGAGACTGCAATATTTATTCTCGGATATCACTTCACGGCCCGGAAAACGACGGCCGCCGGCGCGGAGAAGCCGCGAGGAGGTGCAGAAAGCACGGCGCTCGTCGTCTCTCTCCCCCCCCGCAATGATGCGGGAATTATTAGGCCCGGACGATGAAGATGACCCCCCGGCTAAAGAAACTGCAGCTTTGTTCCTCGACGAACGAGAACGTCCGGTTCTTTCTCTCTCTGCCGGGCCACGGCGTGAGACCTCCTCCGCCAGTGAGCGTTCGACGGGCCGACCGCTGGGCCCGGGGCGGCGGGGAGACCGACGCCGGAATTCGCCGTCAGACTCAGGGAAATCTCGAAGGGAATCCCCTCCACTGGTGGCGCCCAGTTCCGCCGCTGTTCGTCGGAGAAGACGACACCCACATCCGTCTGCTTGCTGATCTTATCTGCCCGCTGTTGCAGAATCTGTCGCGGAGATTTCCGCCCAGCGGCGCCCCATGTGCCTGGTGCCCCCTGCCCCCCCAACAGAGAGGAGCCTCACCCGCCCCCTCCCCACCCGTCAATCAGCTCGACCCTTCTCTCCCTACCACCTCTGCGCTCCCCGAGCCACAGGGACCGGCGTCAATCAGCTGGCCCAATTAGGACGATCCATCCTCGTGGACCCATTTACGACGAAACTCGAGATGTTGGGAACGAGGGGCCACGTCGGTGTGTAAGTGGGGTGGGCCGATTGGACGGCTACGTCTCACCGGCCGTGGGCCCAACCCAATATCCTTGGCCCACTAACGCCCCCGGGCACTCTCTGGGCGCTGCCTGGCCACAGACCGCTCATCCTGACCGCCTTTCCTCGCGCCCTCCACGGTGGACTAGAGCCTACTTGGCGCCAACGTGGGGGTGGGAGATCCGACTTGGCGCGCCACGTTCCCGGCGGCTCCCCGGCGGGGCACGCCCCCGGCAGGGCAGCCGCACGCTCCACGCGTGGCGGCCCTGCGCCGCAACGAGGCTTCCACATTGGCCCTCCGCTTCATAAACAGCGCCGCCGTCCCCTCCATTCTCATCCCGGCGGCGGCCCATTTCCACGGCGGAGAGGAATCTACGGAGATGACTCCTGCTACGAAGTCGAACATCTCCTGGTGCGACGACCACGTCGGCGGCGAGAACCGCTCCCAGCGTCGCGCCCCCGCGCGCTCGTCGAGGAGGGAAGGGGACGACGACGACGACGACGACTACGACTGCGCGCCGGCTGCCTAGGCAGAAGGCGGCGCCGCCGCCCGCGAGGGCTTGTGCTTCTCGCTCTCGGAGTGTAGCAGTGGTAGTAGCAGCAGTAGCCATCCATCTCCTGGGGGCTGGGGGGGGCTAACGTGAGACCCGAGTTTCCGCACTTTATTTTTCTATGCAATGCCCGACGGCTGACGTTTACAATTTTTCGTACTAAATTATTATGGGATTTTGTAAAACTAGGTCGTTAATTGCATGTGGGCGTGGTTTTCTGCGACTTTTATCTGGCGGAAAGTCGTCTATGTTCGGACGGTGATGACGGAACCTAGGTCAAATGGTCGCTCTGGAGAGGGTTGACTCGCTGGCTTGATCAACGCGGCGTTCTCCGTTTGAAGTGAGAGAGGTCAACGCCCGAGAAGACTTTTTCGTCGTGCGCCGGGGGTCAATGCGCTGAGCCTGGTCTTTACATCGGGAATGAAGATTAGGGCAAATATTAAACCGGTCGGTGGAGGTGGACCGAGCAATGTTCTCACTAGTAAACGCTTCCCATTCAGACATCGCGGTGGACCGGACCGGAAAAAGACAACGCCGGGGATCAGATCATCCGGGTACCCCAATGGACGGCTGTAGTCGTCTTCCACCAACTCACTTCGCCCGGCGGCGGGCTCCGCCGGTCAATCCAGCTGAGTTCCCGCCGCCGCCGTACCTCTACGCCCGCTTGTCAATCCAGGCCCGCATGTCGGCGAGGACGCGGCTGCTGTTCTCATCGAGCTCTCCCTGGATCAGCGAGTGGTACATGCCGTCGTAGAGCCTCACCGACTTATCGGCGCTGCTCGCCCGCTCGTACAGGAGGGACGAGCTCGCCGGAGACGTGACGCCGTCGTCGGTCCCGTGGACGGTCAGGAACGGCACCTCCACGTCGGCGAAGCGGCTTTGGATGTACTCGCAGACCCGCACTAGCTCCCTCATGGTTCCCACCCGCGGCTTGCCCGTATATCGCCTGGGGTTGGAGGCGATGATCTTGAGCTTTTCTCTGTCCTTGATGGCCTTCCCCACCATCTTGTTGTCCGGCATCGCCGCCCAGGTGTCCGCCGCTCCGAAGAGGAGCCCGTAGAGGAACAGCCGCCACCGGGAGGGTTTCATTTCCTCCGGCATGACGAAGAGAGGAGCCGAGAAGATGAGGCCCGTCCAGGGACAGCCGCCGGGGGAATCCTTGGACTGGAAGTACATGAGCATGGTGGCGGCGCCGCCCATGGACTCTCCGAAGAGGAAGGCCGGAAGATCCTTGAAGGGCTCGCTGCGTCGGGTGTGGAGGAAGAAGGAAAGCGAGGCGGCGGCCACGCCCTCCAAATCGCCGAGGTAGCAGCGGACCCCGTCCGATCGGCCATGGCCGAGGAGATCGGCGCAGAAGACGGCGTAGCCCCAGCGGGCGTAGGAGATGGCGATCTTCTGGAACAGCCAGCCGGCGTCGGAGCCATAGCCGTGGGTCATGTACACGGAGGCCTTGACGGGGAGCAGCTCCCCATCAGCGCCGACGGGCTCGAAGGATTGGGTGAAGAGCCGGTGGCCCTGCGGGGTGCTGAAGTAGGACTGCCGGTTGCGCACGCCCTGGGACGCGTAGTACTCGTCCTCCGGCATGTCGCCCCAGAAATTCTTCCAGGCCGTCGGCGGCGGCGCCGGGGCCTCGGCGGCGGGCTGGCTGTCGACGGACGGCATCTCGGCGGTGGACTTGGCGCGATTGACCAGGTGGATGGCTCGCGGGAGGATGAGGGCCGGGGGGGCCGTTTTAAGGTGGAAAGCCTAGGTATGCCATGCGTTTGGTGAGGGGTATTATCGTGATTACACCTCCCACCCACTCCTCCCTACCCCTTGTGGAAGTTGGTGGCAGTCGGTAGGCGAGTTTAAAGTGGGCCCCATATCCTTGGCACGATCGCAGCAATTACGAGGCCTCCCCCTAGCGGATTATTCTAGACCCTCTCTCTCTCTCTCTCTCTCTCTCTCTCTCTACGTGTGTGTGTGTGTGTGTGTATATATAAGGATATATTTAGTTTCCCATTTTTCCCGGAGAATATTCAGGGGGAGCGAAAGTAAAAGTCTCGGCGTCGGGCGTGGGCGGGACGGGAGACAGGGGAGCAGAGGCGAAGAAAGGCATCTGCCTCTGGAGAAGCTCTGTGCAGTCCCCCGGGGCGGCAGTTGTTGGATCGAAGCATCTGCCGTCGGGGAGAGGCAGCCCCTGCTTGATCCGTCCCATGCGCCGCGCGTGCAACACCTGCTTCGAGACGACTGGAAGCCGGATCGACTGGTACTGCCCCAAAGCGGAGATCAAGTTTTCCGATCCCCAGGTCTCCAGGCAGCGGCCGAGCGCTCCGGCGTCCGAGATCGACATGTTCGTGCTCCTCAAGCCGTGGGGGGACGTGGGGTGAGCTGCGTCCCCCACCAGCACCACGTTTCCCCAGAACAGCCGAGGTAAGGGGTCGCTGTCGTATATCACGTTGATGAATGGCTCCTTGGTCTCCTTCATGATCCTCGCCAGCTCAGGGAGCCAGATTACCTCCGCATCTTTGTGCATTTTCTCTATCATGTCGTCGGAAATCTTCATGGTCACTGAGCTCCCCTGCCAAGAGAGTTCACCTCTGATGAGCTTACAGGTCGCGAGAAATTCTCGGCCAGAAGAGGAAGTTAAACTATCATATCGTCCAGAACATCTGAGTCGAGGTGGTAATCTCTCCACCAGATTTGATAAGGATGTACAATAGAAAACGTTACGGGTAATATCGTCGGAAGCGGATATCTACTCTGAGGCCATCTATGAAGAAAAAGTTTAGAAAATTTGTTTTCTTCTTGAAGATGTATTAAATGGCATATTTACCTTTAGTTTCGGTTCGGGCTGGTTGATGTACCAAATCCAATTGATCCTCTTATTCTTGAGCTCGTAAAGCACGCAATGAGTTTTGTTGGCCAGATCGAAGTACAGGCAATCCCCAAGTTCTTGATAAGACCGACGAAGTCCAGCGATCGTCTCGGAGTCTGCCTTCCCCGAAAAGTCAAGGACTCCTCTCCATGCGGTATAGCCCGAATACCTGCATTTATGGAGCAAAATCATTCGGCCGAAACTAGCAATCTTCGAAACAGGGATTAAAGTAGTGGATCTCTTGGCTCCTTATCGCCGTGGAGGAAAAATCGGGCTATTTGGGGGAGCTGGAGTGGGTAAAACAGTACTCATGATGGAATTGATCGACAGCATTGCTAAATCTCGTAGAGGTATATTCCGTATTTGGTGTAGTAGATGAACGTACTCTTGAGATAGTTCCTTTGGAAGTCTCCCGAAAAGCTAATCATAGGTCCTTCTCATTTCTAAACTTGTTGATGAGATGAAACAGAACCAAGTCTATGATTTTGATCAGACAAGTATTACATGACATCAGTGGGAAAGTCTATGAACCTGGAATAGGGCTGTTATTCATCCATTACGAGGACTGTTTGATTCCAAACCATACCGTAGGAAAGTCTATGAGTCTGGAATGAATGAATGAATGAATGGGAATCAGTATGATTTATCTAGAACTCAATGGTCTGGAATAGTACCACAAAAATGGGGAAAGACACAAATTGTTCATGGTTGAAAGATGAGTTCTTTAGGTCCTGGAGGGGCGGCAGGGCGAATTGCAGGCTTTCGGATGCGAGATATCCATCCTAGCCCCAATTGCCACAGAAAATCACAGCTCTACCGCGGAGAGTTTGGTTCAGCTTTCTGAGAGTTTGTATCCGAAATTGACGGCACCTCTATAGATTTTCCCTGGGATTTTCAAATCCTTAGCCTGGATTTATGAGAATCAGAGAAGAATCTTCCACCGGTGCCCAACCTGAGTTTAAAATCGGGCATGAATTGCCGGCGAACAGATGACAGACAGCCGTCCGCAGCCACGAGAAGATTCGCGGATATTTCCACAATCGCGTCTGTGCTCAGAACTCGGGCATCGATCCTGACAGTGGATGCATCTTCTGAAGAGAGGCAGCGGAGGAACAGATGGCCCCAGAGGACGGTACCGCGGGGGAGAGCTCCGTGGAGCAGAGAATAGAGATCGGTCCAGTGGGCGGCTCTGAATCCGAAGTCGTCGTCTCTTGCCAGCGTCCAGCTGATCTTCTTATCACTGTCCGTCGCCCGGTTCTGGGGATTCAGCAGTTGAGTAAAACAAGCCGAGGAGGAGGCAAAACCGTAATTCGAAAAGGCTTGGAGGGGTTGTGGGTGTCACCATGTCGATGGAGAGTGGCAGCGTCGCGTCCTCTACGAGCTCCGGCGAAATCCACCGGCAGAGGAGCTCCTGGGCCTGCCGGTCGAGGCCTAAACCCGCCCCAGTTGGGGTGCCCGACGGTGGGCTTCTGGTTTTCTCGACCACTGTGACCTCCCAGCCTGCGGATAGCAGGGCGTGGGCGCAGGACAGGCCTGCTATGCTGCCGCCGACTACCACCGCCTTCGGACGACCAGTTTGAGTGGGGAGATGGGTAGCAGCTACCCGCTTCAGGTCCATCTCTCTCTCTCTCTCTCTCTCTCTCTACGCCCATGCTTCGCTATCTATATCCCTCACTTCGACCTCCGGAAAAGGTGGAATCTCTACATGTCTTGAAGCGTTGGCGTGATTGACACCGTCGGTTGATCGAAGCGAAGGGAGGAGCGGAACGACCGGATCGATGCATCCGTAATGGGTTTTTTTCGCGATTACTTTCATTTGCAACTCATCAAGACGCGATGAGCTCCTCCCGATCAATTAATCGGACTTTAGGGCGTTCTCAGATCAATTAATGGGCGGGCGGAGTCGCGAGTCAACATGGGCTGGTTGGGTTAGAGCTGAATGGCCGAAAAATTTCGCCCCGGTCGTGACGATCATGGGTCATGTCGGACTTGGTTTATTCTTCGGCTGGATTTTAAGAAAGAAGTTTGAACAAATGGGCGTAATCGGGTCAACGTTCTGGGCTCACCTGTTCGTGGATCGAGCCCAGGTAGGTTCGCTTAGAGGAACTTGAATGCGGTATCGGCATCTCGGTTGCTTTCTCCCCGCCCCTCTGGGCCTCCGCCGTCCCTCACTCTTCCTGTTACCCTCCACACGAGGCAACCAGTTCCTGTCTCGGCTATTTGCGCATCTCTGGCTTCGACCGAGTCGTGGGTTCGGGTGGCGGCGGAAGTCTCCTACCGGCCGACGGCCTTCCAGCCCTACGGCGCTGCATCGCCCGTTCGCCCCGCCATCAGGGCCGTCAAAGTGTCAACTTAGCCTTGGACGCACGGCCGGCGAACGGATGGCGTGGACCTCCAGGTAACGTTTTTCCCCAGACGAATCTCCTTGCCTTTCCTCTGGATTATTCATCTTTTAGACCCTGATGCGGCTTATCCTCTACCTCCCGTCTGTGCTTCCCCCTAGCACCATAGGTCCTGAGCATTCCAAACTGTTGTTCGTTGGGCAAACAATCAAGCGTATCCTGATTTGGCCAGTCAGGCGACGAGTGATTTTATGCTAATGTGGTATGCATGCTATTGGCGAAGGTGCAGTTTTAAATCGCCCCGTCAGGCTCAGGTTCTGAGGTCATGAGAAGATTCATCGGAAACCTTTACCCTCTTCAACGCCAGTGTTTGACAAAATGGTCATCACATGGCTCATCTCTGTTCTTACTACCGCGGGCATTATTCGGCCAGACGAGTGCCGGATTGGTCAACCTCGATCCATCAATTGTAGCAGCCGTCAATGATATATGCAGGGTATTGAGTGATTTTCGCGGCCCCCACCATGATATAGAGTCGGCTCTTGGTGCTTTCTCCGGAAAGATTTCAGCTGATGTGGTGGAGCAGGTCCTGAAGAGGTGTAGAAACCTTGGCCTCTCTGCACACAGATTTTTCCTCTGGGCGGGTAGACTGCAAGGCTTCAGTCACACAAGAACAAGCTACCATATCCTGGTAGATGTCTTGGGGAGTTGCAAGGAGTTCCCTTTGATCTGGGACTTGCTCTGGGAGATGAGAGATGGGAGACAGGAAATTAGACCTGAGATTTTTCGGATGATCTTCAGGTCCTACTGCAGGGCAGGTTTACCCGAAGATGCTGTGTGTGCATTCAAGAAAATGGAAGAATTTGGTATCAAGCCAGATACTGACGACTTCCACCAGCTGCTGACCAATCTCTGTCAGAACAGTTTCATGAAGGAAGCACAGGAAGCCTTTGAGAACTGGAAATCAGGCTTCGAGATCAGCCCAAAGACGTACAGCATTCTGATGAAGGGGTGGGGTGATTTGGGAAATTCCGACGAAGCTAGGAATCTCTTTGATGAAATGCTAAAAAAATTGACTCCAGATGTTATAGCTTATAACACTTTGATGGGATGTCTTTGTCGATCGGGGAGGGCCAATGAAGCTTATGAGTTATTTCAGGAGATGAAGCATCGCGGCTTCCAGCCTGATGCTGCGAGCTATGCGGTGTTTATTCGTGCCGCTTGTGATTCCAATGACGTCCATTCAGCTTTTAAAGTCCTGGAGAGGATGAGAAGGTACGATTTGGTGCCAAATGTTTTCACTTACAACTGCATTCTTAAGCTGCTGTGCAAAAGTGATAAAGCGGCAGAGGCTTACCACCTTTTGGATGAGATGATAGAGAGGGGGAGCAGGCCCGATGTCTGGAGCTACAACACGATTCTAGCTGTTCATTGCAGGCTCCATGAGGTCAACGGGGCCCTCAGGCTCCTCTCTAGGATGGATAAGGAATCGTGCCTTCCGGACAAGCATACGTACAATATGTTGCTGAAGATGCTGATTCATGTGGGAAGGATCGACCGGGCGATGGAAGTCTGGGACGGAATGGAAGGCCGGGGATTTTACCCATCTGTGGCAACGTATGCAGTCATGATCCATGGACTCTGCAGAAAGAGGGACGGTATTGAGGATGCCTGTAGATACTTTGAGATGATGGTTGATGAAGGGCTTCCACCCTATCTCAGTACGTGCGAACTTCTAAGGAACTCTCTCCTTCACCTGGGTTTACGAGACAGAATCCACATACTGGCAACTAAGATGAGACAAAGCACATCATGTGCAATTCAAGATCTCTCAAATGCCATCACAAACAAGAAGAGTACACATTTGGACAAGAATAATGATCTTTCCGAATAGGTTGGGCAGTCTTTCCAAGCGAGTGATCAGTTTGATGCTCCTTTTGCAGGATATTGTTTGATCATGGCTGTGATCGTTCTGGAACTGATCTTGGGAGAGTTTGACCGGGATTTGTTTGCTGGATAACCCTATTTCTGCCAGGGTGGCGAAATATCCGGTAACCGTCTAGACTGCAGTTCAGATGGTATGGTATGGTCATCATGAGTGTAATTCCATTGACACAAATCCAAAAGATGTCAATCTTGGCTCTAACTTGCTGGTAAATTTTTGTCGTTGGTTATATCCTGTTATGTCTTTCTGTTGCCCGTCTGAAGAAAATCGATGTCGAGCATGCAATTAATTAAAGGAACATACAGGTTCACCTGCATCCTCCTTTCATGGTCATCCGGGTTCATATTCGTGGTGATAAATAGATGATGATGGATTTATTCATTTTCAATGAATGATCAAGTTTTTGAAATTTTCAACAGTTTCATGTCATATGATCGGGGTATACAGGAAATTAATGTGTGCGCTCTGATAATGTGAGAGGATATAATTTCAACGAGATTCCACCTCATTGTGATGATTAGCATATCAGAAGATGAATTTCATTTCCATTGAGAAAGTAAGAAAGCATTAAAAGCTTTCAACGGTGAAGCCACGAGGTTGCTCTAAATGAACAAAGAACAGCATCGATTTACTCCTTGCATTTTTTTGTGAACTATGGAAACAACTAATTTCATTGCATGCTGTGGAACCCATCAGGGACACAGCTGGAAGTCGACGTCATATTTGAAATTACATCAGTTATTTCAACAAATTGAGGGGACGGAAAATCTCGCACATGTTTCTTATTTAGCATTGCCATCGATGCTGTGGAAAAAAACAGAAAATATGAATCATACGGATGAGATTCTTGATATTGGTGGCATTCATTAATCAGTTGGAGTGGAGTGTTCCTCAGGTGGAGGCGGCATCGGCACTGGTCCGAGGTTATAGAGCCTTTGGTTACAGGACCTTCCCAAAGGAGCAAAGCGGTAAACTTGTGGAGGATATTCTCGCCATCGGTTTAGGTACCTCTCCTTAGGACAGCACAGAGTTCAGTGTCAGTTTAGGCACTTGGGTTTGAGCTGCTGGGTGCGAAGACTCTCAGTCTTTATGACAACTTCGAGGGGTAGATCCCCAACCGGAGAACTGGCACGCGATGCTACTGATCTGTGCTGATCCTGGGGAATTTTCTGACCGAAAACTGTCTATGCAGTCGTTTCACGTTGATGGAATGCTGTTTAATGGGCATCATACCATCATGATTCCAGAGATCGAAGCATGAGTCCCCTCTGAAGGGCTTTGGCTGTGAAAGATTCAGGGTGTCTTGATCCTCTGTGACGGAGTCGGCGAGTGGTTTCGGCGCTTGAGCTGCCTAACAAGCTGAAATCTTGCGGTTGACTTTTCTCCGGCTTTAGCGGATCCTGATTTTTGGTCTGGTCTCTATTCTGCTTGCGCGATTAAGTGGTCCTCGCCGCGTCTGCTTCCGTTTTTTCCCAACTGTGTCGACGTTACCTGCGCTATTAATTTCATGCAGCGTATTAGTCGCAGCCTCGTGGCGGAGATCGGTCGGCCGCCGCTCGCTGTCATCCCCCCCGGGGATGTCCGCCAACGGCAGCGGCCCCGCGCCGAGTTTAATCGCGGGCAAGTTGAGGAAAGGTCCCAGCGTGCGTCTCTCCTTCCCCAGCCCCGGTGAGGCAGAGGCCGGAAGCGGAGGACCTGGCAGCTATGTCGCCGGCGGCGCCGAAGGAGTACCTCACGACGAGCGCCCTCGTCGTGGGCTACGCGCTCTCTTCCAGCCTGCTGGCCGTCGTCAACAAGTACGCCGTGACGGTGTTCCGCTTCCCCGCGGCGCTCACCGGAATCCAGTACGCGACCTCCGCCGGCGCCGTCTGGGTGCTCGGGCGGCTGGGATTTCTGACCCACGACGCCTTCTCCATGGAGACCGCCAAGAAGTTCCTCCCCGCGGCCGTCGTCTTCTACCTCGCCATCTTCACCAACACACAGCTTCTCCTGCGCGCCAACGTGGAGACCTTCATTGTGTTCCGCTCGCTCACCCCGATCCTCGTCGCCGTCGCGGACACCGTCTTCCGGAAGCAGCCGTTGCCGTCGAAGCTCACCTTCGCGTCTCTGGTCATCATCCTCGGTGGCGCCGCCGGCTACGTGGCGACCGACTCCACGTTTTCCGTCACGGCCTACTCATGGGCGGCGGCGTACCTCATCGCCATCACCACCGAGATGGTGTACATCAAGCACACGGTCACCAACCTGGGTCTCAACACCTGGGGCTTCGTCCTCTACAACAACCTCCTCTCCCTGATGATGGCCCCCCTTTTCTGGTTCGTCACCGGCGAGTACGTCTACTTTTTCGCCGGCGTCGGCGAGGTGGGCGGCTTAGGCGGCGGGATCGACCCGGCGGCGGCGTGGGCCGTGTGCTTGTCCTGCGCGTTCGCCCTGTCGATCAGCTTCTTCGGGTTCGCGGCGAGGAAGGCGGTCTCTGCGACGGCTTTCACGGTGACCGGTGTGGTGAACAAGCTCCTCACCGTGGCGATCAACGTGGCTATCTGGGATAAGCACGCGGGCCCGCTGGGGCTGGCGTGCCTGCTGGCGACCATCGCCGGAGGCGTTCTGTACCAGCAGTCTGTGACCAGGGGCGGCGGCAGCAACAAGGCGACCGAGCTGGCGAAGGGAGGCGACGTCGAGGAAGGACGCGATCCCGTTGAGGCCGCCGCCCTCGTCGTCCCTGCACCGAAGGGCACGGTGGAGAGAGTCTGACCTCTCTCTCCAATTGCGGGCAAGTTGAAGCTAAACTTGCCTGTCTGTGCTCACGCATCTGACCTCATTATTCAAAGTCGCCAAATCTGTAGTGTCTCACAAAAATCGCCAATTTGTCACTCTCCCCGGTTCGTTGAGCTTGGGGCTGTGTGGCTCATCGTCTTCTTTCCTGTCCTACTTGACTTCTAGACCGACCGGGAAAAACGTTGACCTCTCTCTCTCTCTCTCTCTCTCTCTCTCTCTCTCTCTCTCTCTCTCTCTCTCTCTCTCTCTCTCTCTCTCTCTCTTTCTCGCTCCCCAAAAAATGAAGGGTGAAGGGGATTACCGCCAGGGTGTTCGTCGGCAATGCCAGCCTGGGAGTGGGCAAGAGAGGGGAGCAGTCGTCCACGGCGGCGCCGGCGAGACTCGCCCAGAACTGGTCTATCTCAGCCTAATTTGTTGACAATTTGTTTAGGTAGCTGCTTTCTAGTCATTACCAGCGAGCTAAACGGGGTCCATACGCTCAATCAAAGGCCTACTGAACGTCGCCTATATGACAAGTGCCCTTGCTCATGGGCCGCTTTTAAACGGCGATTGGCACTAGTCATTATTGAGCTCTAGTTGCCCTCATCTGTTTGAAATTCTTCGAAAGACCCCATGACTCAATCAGAGAAGGGTAATGGGGAAGAGCTTGAATGGAGCTGCCCAGATGACCCATAAGGCCCCCCCAAATGCGATACCCTTTTTGAGGGCTAATAGCTATTTCTTTTTTCTCGAGGGAATCATAATCCTTTTATTCGTCTTGCTCCTGTTCTATTCAGTTTTCTCCTTGGCTTCCAATACGTAATGCAGTCGTCAACCAAGGCTGGGCTTGCAGCGACGATCTCCTCCGCCGTGTTACTCCTCACTCGTCTGGCTGATCTCATGTCGAGTGGGCGCCGACTCCCTTGCTCTGTAGGTACTGCCTGACCCCTTCGTTCGCAGCCATGTAAGCCGGGGACTTGCAGAGCATCTTCAGCGGGCATGCCAAATACAGGTTATTTGATTTTTGCAGAAAAATGGCTCCTATCCTCCCGTCAGGCGAAGAGCCGACGGTCGGCGCCGCCGTCGAACCCGCTGTTCTCGTGCCCATCTACGAGGAATCTTGAGGCCTGTTTCTACGTCCTCAGGTTAATGGCAAACGGCGGCCATCGGCGGAGCTCCTCTGGTACGGTAGCAATTCATGGTCATGGTGTTTGGGTTTCTTCCGAACCCGGCAAGGTTCTGTGGAAGAGAGAGTCCTGTTGGCGATGTTTCTGTCGCGGACTCTCGGCTCTCCCTACTAACGGCGGCGGCGGCGGGAGTCGACTCGCAGAACTGTTCGAAGCAACAAGAGCAACAACGAAGAAACCAGACGCGAGGCGAGGAATGGTCAAACTGGGGAGAAAGAGGCAGGTAGGAGATTAGGGGTCTACTGATACTTACACGAACGATTTTACAGGATTTATTTCAAATCTCGGGCTAGATTCCTTCTTTCTTGACATCAATTCTAGACGTGGGGACGACTAATGAGTGTAAACGCTGGCGGAGCTCCATTGGGGGGGAATGGGGACCTCCGCTTCGTCCTCCAACATGAGCAGCACCTTCTTCATGGAAGGCCTGAGAGAAGGTTCCTCCTGGATGCACCACAGCGCCACGGCCACCAGCCTCTCCAATCTCATGTCCGTCAGCCCCTCGTCGTCGTCGGGCACAAGCTGGCCCAGCTGATTTTGCATGTAGCGGTCGTACGCCAGATCGGTCAGTATTGGCTCGTCGGCGGCGGGATTGTTGGCCGGTACGTTCCTCCTGCAGCAGAGGATCTCCAGCAAGAGGACGCCGTAGCTGTAAACGTCCACCTTGGAGGTGACCGGCGTGCTCTTGAACCACTCCGGCGCCACGTATCCCTTCGTCCCCCTGATCGCCGTCTGGGTCCGCGTCTGGCTGCCGTAGAGCAGCTTCGCCAGCCCGAAGTCGGCGATCTTCGGCGTAAGATTGCCGTCGAGGAGCACGTTCTGGGGCTTGATGTCGCAGTGGATGATCTGGGCGCTGCACTCGTCGTGGAGGTACACCAGTCCCCTCGCCACGCCGGAGGCGATCTGGACCCTCTGCTCCCATGGAGGCCTCTCTCCGCCCCCGGCGGCGAAGAGGTAGTCCGCCAAGGATCCGTTGCTCATCAGCTCGTAGACCAACAGCCGGTGAGACCCCTCGTCGCAGAAGCCGAGCAGCCGGACCAGGTTCCGGTGGTGGATCTGGCCAATGGCGTTGACCTCCGCCTGGAACTCCTTCTCGCCCTCTTCGGTCAACCCCTTCAGCATCTTGACGGCTATGTGGGTCCTCTCCCCGCTGAAGTCCAGGGTCCCCTTGTAGACGACGCCGAAGCTCCCCTTGCCCAGCTCCTTTTTAAAATGGTCCGTGGCTCTCTCCAGCTCTCTGAAGGAGAAGGCGCGGACGTGGTTATACGCTCCCCGACATCTCGCGTCGGGCTCCCCCTTCACCTGCCACTGCAGCAGCTTCTTCATCACTCGTGGGGAGCGCAGGCGGAGAACTGTGAACGCAATCAACAGTGAGAGGTTGATGAATGCCGACAACCCTAACAGCACCCACATTACAAGCCTGGAGGAGGAGGAGGACGACGACGACGACCCTCTGTCCGGCTGATGGGGGGTAGCCGGCGGAGAGGACAAGTTGGCCCTGGGCACTTTGATCAGGGCCGTCTGTTGCTTCGTTACATCTAAGTGTCCGTTTGACAAAGGCATCCTCTTCTTCCAGCAAGTTCTATTCCTGTAGATTGCGACCGCACAGAAGCAATCTTCCAGGCAAGACCTCCTGCACACTCCTTCGTCTACCAGCTGCAGCTGCTCGTAGTCGGACATCGGCCAATCCGCGTCGGGGATCTGCTTCATGTCGAACATATCGCTGCCTTCCGCCGGCGAGCCGTCGTCGCGGCAACCGCGGCCCACGTAATCCGCTCTGCACCCTTTGCTTCCATCGGCCGGTTCAATGGGAGAGTAGCCGGGAGGGCATTCACAGACTGAGTAGCTTCCGTTAAGCGTGCAGTAGCTGTTGAAGCCGCAGGGGCCACTCCCAATTTTCACATAAACATCCACACAGAAGTTACGGGGGAAGTAGTCGGCGACTGACCACGCCCCCGCCGGCGTGGTCAGAGTGCCGGAGTCTTTCTTCGGGTACACGTACAGCCGGAGGACGCCGTCGGGGTCGAGCGTCGCCCTCTGGTAGTAGTTCTCCGGCGTGTAGATGCCCGCAGAGACGACATCTTTGACTCCCTCGTCTGTCTTCACGAAGAGCCTTCCGCCGGTCTGGTTGAAGACGATCTGCCGGCCCATATTTATGCTACAGAAGGGATCATAGGGGAGCTTGGTCGGCAGGTTGATGGTGATAAGGCACAGGTTGCCTTCCAACCCCAAGCCTAATTGGAACCTACCGATGGAGTAATTCGACGGCAGCCTGCGGCTGGAGAGCAGGCCGCCCCTGTTAATCTCTTGCGTGGGCAAGATGGTGTCCACGGGGGAGGCGAAGCTCTGCCAGCCGATGACAGAGGTGTTGCCGCAGAGCACGAAGTTCCCGGTGTCGAGCATGGCGGCGTAAGCCACCTTGACCTGGCCCGGATCGCCCGAGGCCCATACCTGTAGGCCAGTATGGTTGTAGAGGATCAGTCGGCCGTCTTCCTCAATCTGGGCTCTGGACCCCCGTCGCACCGGTTGGTCTCCGTTGGCATACCACACCAGGGTCCTATCCGGTATCTTGTCGAACCAGATGCCGAGGAGGAAGGTCTCGTTAGCTGGCTGGATGGCGTAGAATCCGAAGGCGAAGTCCCCAGAGGGCGACGTCCAGGCGGACCCGCCGACCTCCATGGTCGACCCCAAGCTTATGTTGCGGGCGCCTCCCTGCTGCGCCACCGCCGACGGTGCCGCCATCAGCAACAGCAGAAGAAGGCGGTGAACAGGAAGAGAGCGGAAGAAGAGCAAGGGAACGCCAGAAAGGTAAGAACCACCTGCCATGGCGACCAGTAAGAACCAAGTTCCAGAGACACAGGAAGAGGGCCTCAATTTTAAAGGCCTCTAGGATCTTTTCCTTCGACAGACAACTCCGCCCCCCGTGGTCTTCACGGAATGAAGTCAACTCCGATATTCATTACAAGGGTCGACAATTGACCCCCTTATCGGCCTCCGGTCAAACGAACGGCGCGGAGAGAACTGCCCATCGCCATGACGCCGACACGTACAGCTCCTCCAAGTCCGGCTCGTTCCATTTTCTGCGACCAGCCCGAATCACTAGAACTTCATACAAGAGCTGTCTCTAAAATGGTGGAACCGGTTTATCTTGATAAAAAAATTGTACCTAGTGTGAAATCACGGAGAATGATGAGAGAGATAGAGATAGACAGATAGATAGATAGATAGATAGATAGAGAGAGAGAGAGAGAGAGAGAGAGAGAGAGAGAGAGAGAGATGTCCATACAAGAGCTGTCTCTGAAACGGTGAAGCCTGTTTATCTTGATAAAAAAAATTATACCTAGTATTAAATTACGAAGAATGATGAGAGGGACGGAGGGGAGGGGAGAGAGAGCAATTTATGTCCGACTTAAATGTGGGGTATGTACTTTTAGATCACTTTAATATGAATTAAATTCAATGATAGTCTCGTAATATATAATTCATATTATATGCATACCCACATTAAGATCGAATCCAAGATGTGTCCCTCAAGATCACGTCCCTGCCATGGATCCTGGAGACATGTTTGACGGCGGAGCGGCAGTCCAGGGGATTCTCCTTCTCCTCCAAGTCGAACAGCGTCTGTGACCCGTTGGGGGCGTAGCCGGCGGGGACGCCCCATGCCCTCCGCCATGGCGTGTACGGTGTATCTATGCTGTATGAGGGTGGGAGCCGTCCCCCATCGAGAACTCATGAACCACGCCGTTGACCTCCACCATGCTGCAACCCGGCGGCTTCCTGATGCTCTTCTCCGCCATGATCTCCCTCGTCCTCTCCAGCTCCTCCCACTTCCCCATTGATCCGTAGATATTGGAGAGAAGAACATAAGCTCTGGTGTCGTCCGGGTAGATTTTTAAGATCCTCCGGGCCGTCCTCTCTGCCACCTCGACGTTGCCGTGGATCCTGCAAGAACCCAAGAGGCTGCCCAGGACGTAGTAGTCCGGCTCCATGGGCATGGTGTTCACCAGCTCCTCCGCTCGGTCGACGCGGCCTGCGCGGCCGTACAAGTCCACCATGCATCCGTAGTGCTCCACGCTGGGCTGGATGCCGTAGACGCTCGACATGGATCGGAAATGCGACGAGGCTTGGTCCAAGAGCCCGCCGTGGCTACAGGCTGTGAGGACCCCGATGAAGGTGACCGCGTCGGGCCTAATCCCCTGGCTCTGCATCTCCCCGAACAGCTCGAGAGCATCCCCTCCGCGGCCACACATAGCCAGGCCTCCAATCATGGCTGTCCAGGTCATGACGTCTCTGCAAGGGAGCTCTCGGAATACCTGCAAAGCGATCTCCGCGCAGCCGCATTTGGCGTACATGTCGACCAGAGCAGTGCCCAGGACGACGTCGATCTGGACCTTCTCCCGGCGTATGTAGGCGTGCAGCCATTTCCCGAGCTCAAGAGCGCCCAGATGGGAGCAAGCGAGGAGCAGGCTAGCGAGAGTAACCTCGTCCGCAGGGATCCCACTGAGCTGCATCTCTCGGAACAGCAGCAGGGCTTCCTCGTAACCGCTGTGCTCGACATGCCCGTTGATTATCACGTTCCAGGAGTACTGGTTCCGGTCGGTCATATCGTCGAACAGCTGTCTAGCGAGGGGGAGGCACCCGCACTTGCAGTACATGTCCAGGAGGGCGGTGGCAAGAACCAGATCCACCTTCAAATTCTTCGCGGAAATGTGTTCGTGGACGCATCTCCCAGATTCCAAATCTTTAGCCCTCGAACACGCCGAGAGGACGTTCAGTAGGGTCACCCTGTTGGGCTCCAAATCCATCCGACGGTAAAGCTCCAGGGCCTCCACCGGCTGATTCCATTTCGTATAAGCTCCGATCATGGTCGCCCACGAGACGGCGTTCCTCCCAACCATCCTGTCGAAGGCCCGGATTGCCGAGCTCAAGCTCCCACAATCCGAGTACATGTTTATCAACGTGTTCTGGACGTAAGAATCAGAGCCGAAACCGAGCTTCACGACGTGGCAATGGAGCTGCTCTCCTTGGTCCAGATCCCTGCAGCACTTGAACAGAGAGGGAAAGGTGTAATTGTCCGGGAAGAGACCGGAGTCGATCATCTCCAGGTAGAAGAGGAGCGCCTCCTGCGGCAGATTGCTGTTGGTGTACCCCCTGACGATGGAATTGCAGGCGAATGAGGTGGGGTTGGGGACCATGGAAAGAATGAGACGCGCGTAGAGCAGGGACCCGAAGCCCTGGAGCGCGCAGACGGACACCAGCCTGCCTGCCGCCAGTGGGTCGAAGGCGAGACCTGCCCTGATCATCTGGGCGTGGATTTGTTTGAGCTCGGCCATGCTCGAACACTTCTCCAGAAGTTGCAGGCATGGGTGGGCGTGAATTGGCTTACCCTTTCCGCCGCCGGTGGCGGTGGCGAGAGTCGTCGGATGCCCCAGGGTACGATGGTTCGCGCTGGTGGTGGAAGAAAATGGAATCTGGGCGGGGATGTGAAGGGGCGGCGCTGCCATGCCCTGTTCCGCCGGGGGGCGGTCCTGCTGCAACTTTCGGTCGGGACTTCCCCCCCACCTCCCTCCCCCGGCTCTTGGATCAGATGGAAGGATATGTATATAATTGTAAAAATGAAACATATGGAAAAAATTATATCCGGGAGTTTTATATAATTTTTGCCTCAAGCTATCTTTCGTGTCATAACCTTCTTCGATTATTGCTATAAGGCGAGATAATGGGCCAAAATTGGGTCTATTGTTCCCAAATCGACCCACTGAGGCCACCTATTTTATTGGGCTGATCATAAAATAAGCCCAATAGTGTTCTTGTTTATCACGGACTCGCATAAAAAACAGGCCTATTTAGACCCACAAAGGAGTGGCCGAGAAGATTTTATCTAAATTTTAAAGAATATAAGGCATTAAATTATTTATTTACTTGAGTTTATATAATTTTATAAATAAAATTATTCGATTGTTGCTAGAAGGTGAGGTTATTAGCCCTTATCGGACCTATTATTCCCTAACCGACCCGCTAAGATGGAGTCAGGCCCAATGAGACGGCCTAGTGTCTTTTTCGATCAGTTAAGTCCCATTTGGGCCAATACATGAATGGCGGTATCAATATCGGATCCGGTAAGAGGGCCCAGAACGAGCACGTCGCACCGCCGCCGCCGCCGCGGCAGCAGCAGCAGGAGAGGCACCGGCTAGCCATGCTCTCTGTCTCGGCCTGGATATGGCGGTCTCTGCCCTCATAAATCCTTCGAAGCCGCTCCACGACCTCGCCCCGGAAGCTCTTCTTCCCCCGAATGTCCTCCGGAGGCCGCGGCCCAGATGCCTCAGAGTTTCCTCGTCCTCCTCCGCCTCCGCCTCCGGGAAGGTCCCCCGCCGTCGTCGCAGCTCGTCGAGGAAGCCTTCGGCGGCGGCGAACGCCGATTCCTTGCCCGTCTCGGCGGCGCCTTCGAACCCGAGCACGGAGATATGCCGCCTCTGCCTCCACGGCGACCTGGAGCAGGCCCTCCTCGTACTGGAGTCTGCGGGGCCGCTCCAGCTGGAGGAGGACGCCTACCTCTCTCTCCTCCGGCTCTGCGAGTGGAAGCGGGCGGCGGATAATGGCTACCGGGTTTACTCCCGCCTGACCAAGGCAGGTCTGCGTCTCAGCGTTCGACTTGGGAACGCCCTCCTCAGTATGTTCGTGAGGTTCGGCGACCTTCTGGAGGCGTGGATTGTCTTCGGGAAGATGGCGGACAGGGATATCTTCTCCTGGAACGTTATGGTGGGTGGGTATGCCAAGTCGGGCTTCTCCGAGGAGGCCTTGGATTTGTACCACCGGATGCTGTGGGCGGGCATCCGCCCCGATATCTACACCTTCCCCTGCGTTCTCAGGACCTGCGCCGCCGCCGCCGACATCGCGAGGGGGAAGGAAGTCCACGTCCACGTTGTTCGGTTTGGTTTCGAGTCGGACATCGACGTGCTGAATGCTCTGATCACCATGTACGCGAAGTGCGGGGACGTGGCCGCTGCACGCAAGGTGTTCGACACAATGCCAGGCAAGGATGTCATTTCGTGGAACGCCATGATGGCGGGTTACTTCGAGAATGGCGAGTGCTTCCGAGGGATTGAATTGTTCTTGGCGATGCGGGAGCTCTCTGTCGCACCGGATTTGATGACGACCACCAGCCTGATATCCGCTTCCGAGGTTCTGGGCGACCGCGAATTGGGGAAACAGATCCATGGTTATGTGATCAAGACGGAGATGGTGGTCGAAACATCAGTGTCCAACTCGTTGATTCAAATGTATTTTGGCCTCGGGAGCCAGGAGGAAGCAGAGACAATCTTCTTGCACACGGGTTCCAGAGATTTGGTAACGTGGACGACGATGATATCGGGGTATGAGAAGAATGGTCTCCCCGATCAAGCTCTGCAAATGTTCGAGAAGCTGAAGTCAACGGACGTGGCCCTGGACGAGGTAACAATAGCCAGCGCTCTCTCCGCCTGCGCTTCTCTTGGCCGTCTAGAGACCGGCCTCGAGCTGCATGAGCTCGCAAGAGCCAACGAGCTCCTGCCCTACACCACCGTCGGGAACTCGCTCATTGCCATGTACTCCAAAGCCGGGCGCCTGGAGAAAGCCGTGGAGGTCTTCAGAAGCATGCTCGACAGGGACGTGATATCTTGGAGCTCCCTGATCTCGGGCTTTCGGAGTAACCGCCGGAGCTTCGAGGCGTTGAAGTTCTTCCGGCAGATGCAGACGTACACGAAACCCAACGTCGTCACCTTCGTCGTCGCCCTCGCCGCCTGCTCTGAGATCGGCGCCCTGATGTGCGGGAAGGAGATCCACGCGCAGGTGCTGAGGAACGGGTTGTGGTTCCAGGGGTTCCTGCCGAACGCGCTTCTGGACTTCTACGTGAAGTGCGGGAGGACGGAGTACGCCCAGATGCAGTTCAACGCTCACGAAGGGAAGGATGTTGCCTCCTGGAACATAATGCTGAATGGCTATGCGAGGCGGGGATATGGCGACTTCGCCGTCGCGCTCTTCCACCGGATGGAAGATCAAGGAGTTCTCCCTGACGAAGTGACCTTCATCTCCCTCCTGCTGGCCTGCAGTCGTTCGGGCATGGTGAGCCGAGGTCAGATCTTCTTCAACCTGATGAGTCAGAAGTATGGTATCACCCCGAATGTGAAGCACTACGCCTGCATGGTGGACCTGCTGGGGCGCGCGGGGCGTCTGCCGGAGGCCCACCGGCTCATACAGGAGATGCCCATCGAGCCCGACGCCGCCGTCTGGGGAGCTCTGCTGAACGGGTGCCGAATCCACAAGGAGGTAGGGCTCGGGGAGGTCGCAGCCAGGCACATCTTCGAGATGGATTCGAAGAGCGTGGGGTACTACGTGCTGCTCTGCAACTTGTACGCCGACGGCGACCGGTGGAGCGATGTAGCGAGGGTGAGGAGCGTGATGAGGGAGAGGGGGCTGGTGGTGGATCCGGGCTGCAGCTGGGTGGAGGTCAAAGGGACGGTCCACGCGTTCCTCAGCGCCGACCGGTCGCATCCGCAGATAAAGCAGATCAATGCGGTCTTAGATGGATTCTACCAGAGGATGAAGGCGATGGGGTTGAGCCCGCCCGACGACAGTTTCCAAGACGAGGCCGAGGCTTCCAAAGCAGAGATCTTCTGCGGTCACAGCGAGAGGCTCGCCGTCGTCTTCGGGCTCATCAGCACCACGCCGGGTACCCCCATCTGGGTCACGAAGAACTTGTACATGTGCGGAAGCTGCCACACCACCATTAAATCCATCTCGAAGATGGTCCGGCGGGAGATCATCGTCAGAGACACGGAGCAGTTTCATCACTTCAGAGAAGGCAGATGCTCCTGCGGAGACGAGGGGTACTGGGTGAGAACTCGAGAATGAAGATGCCTCCGCTTTGGCGTTGACCCGGCCGCCCTTCTCCCCCGGCGCCGAGACGACGACCCAGATCGCATCTGAACCAGAATCATTGGGACGTTTATGTGTTGTATACAATCCCGCCTCAGGCGGGGGGGGCATCCTGCGGATTCCACTGCCATCAGGAGCTCAGCGTGTCTGAAAAATCCTTCAAGATTAGAGTCTCGGGCCTTCTGTGGGAGCCCGGGGGCTTTGCTATACACTTCGAGGAGAGATTGCATCCATCCCGCAGATCCAGAGGCTGACGGCTGCCTGTTCATTACGCCAGACGTGACGCACCATGCCATCTGCCATGCTTCGGGTGCATGAATGCAGCTGGCCTAGATTTGACCTTGTCGTCCAGTCTTGTGTTCGGTCCCTCTCCCCAGCGACGAGGATGCCACCGCCGCCTCGGTTACCCCCCGCCGTTGACGATCGTAACGAAACGTCAATCATCGCCCAACAATAATCATCACGTGCCATCATCGTATCCGCGATCATCCCGCACCACTTGGGTCAACGGTGGATCCGCTTGCGTTAGACAGGCGCACGGTAGCGTTTCGTAGGATCGTCGTTGATCGGGACGCGCTCGTAATTCACGCCACTCTGATTTACGACGCTGGACATTTTAGTCAAATCCACCGCACAAAACAGTGTAAGAGCCTTCTAACTCGACCGTACGATGGTTGGGTTCGCTCGGGTCAACGCGATTCGCGACTATTTGTAAAAACGCGAGGCCGCAGAGCCGGTGGTGAGGGGGCTCGTGGTGTTGACGCGAGACTGGGTCAACGTCTTTTTTTTTTTTTTGAGAATGAGTTTTAATTGGGGGGGGGGGGGGTCATGGCGAGCTCATCTGGGATGGGAGATGGGCGGCGTTCGACCCAGAAAATTCATCCGCTGAGCTGGTCTCGTGGGCTGGCGCAATCTCGACGCAAAACGGGCATCGAGAAGACTACGCCGTTGAAGGGTCGAGATGAGTCTGCCGGAGGGAGGCGGCGGCTCGCACGGAGGCGCACGATTTGGAGGTGTTCCTCGTGGATCGTCCTCTCACCGGCGGCGGCTCGCCCGCTTTCCCTGCGGCTTCCCCGCGGACGAGGATGTTAGGGGAGAGAGGAGCAGGAGGTGGTCGGAGGAGTCGACAGAAATGGCCCCTCCCACAGATTCCCCCCCAACAGACGCCATATCCTATTCCGCGAGGTGAGGTGCTCTGCGGCACGTAACGTCGAGGTCACGTCTGAAGATGAGCGGGGAGGTCGGAGAAACTCAGGTTGACGAGACGCGCCAGAACAGTGCCGGCGACCGTCGACCCGGGGGAGGTTGGTGCGAAGGAAATCAAGAATTCATGAAGAGAGAGAGAGAGAGAGAGAGAGAGAGAGAGAGCGATAGAGAGGGAGGAGAGAGAGCCGCCATCATTCGACGCAGTCCGGAGTAAATAAATACTCGAGGAAGAAATCTGGAGCTCCGGATGCAGTGGGGAGGAGAGCGGGGGAGTATATCCATGCCGGGAGGACCACCCCTGCCGGCGTCTAAAGGAAGTCGGCGGGAGCCAGGGCGCCCCCCCCCCCACTCTTGCCACCGCTGCCCTCCCCAGACCTACACTGTCTCTGCTCCGTCCTCCACCCTCCGCCGCCGAGTTCTCTGGTCCCGGGACCGGACCCTCCCGCCGGCAGGAGCCCATCGATTAATTTGCACGGCCCGCTGCAGGTTCAGTCGACTTCACGTGGCGCCGCCGTAAGCGTGGTGGCGCACGTCGGGCCCGAAGATTACTGGCGTCGCAGACGGCAGCACCACCCGTGGGGACGGCACCATTTAATTCCCTCGCGCAGAAGGACCACCGCATTCGCCGCCGCGCGCGGCCGGCTTTCCATATCGAGGGCTGCGTACGCACGCACTCACCTCCCCCGACCCTCCTTATTAAACAAAGCCCCGTCCTTTGAGATCTCTACCAGCTCTGGCTGGGGCCGCACGCTTGACCACATTTATAATCTCCCTCGCCCCATCATCTCCTTCCTCTCTCTCTCTCCCTCTTTCTCTGTGCGGGCAGACAGCGATTAACTCGTCAGGTGGGGGAGGAGGAGGTCTTTATCGAAGATCCTCAGGACGCCTTCTGCGCTCACGGCGAGTTGACAACCAGTGCCCTGACCCAAATTTAATTTACTGCTCTGCTAGACCTCCGTCGCCGTGACCGGGAAGACGAGCTTGACCCGAGCGATGTCCCCCCATCGCCGGCGTCGTGGGAGAAGACGACCGCGGCCGCATCGGGATGCCGACAAGCATGTGGAGGTGGTGGTTTGCCCCCTCCGCCCTCATCATTGAAAAACCCAGTTCCCTCCCCCCCGCGCCATTAAAGAAATCCGAAGGCGCACCTTTCCGCCCTGCGGTGGCTCTGCACCCCTCCTCTCCTCCACCAGAGCCCGCAGATTTTGTATAACGCCGAGAAGCGCTGCTCGAGATTATAACGTTGTTTACGGCGAGACGCAGAGCGTCCCCCGTTTTAAAAATCCGTCACGAATCCGTTGCGGCCCGGTTTTCATGGAGGGGCAGACAGACCCCCCGGCATCCGTCTTCGTCCTCTCCAGGCAGGGGGGGGGCGACGATTCAGAGGAGATCCGACGGAGCGACCCGCGTACGCCTCTGAAACAGTGTTTATCTGGCAACTCCCCTGTAAGATGCTGCCGGCTCTTCCTTTCAACCTCGTCCAACGGTCTTCCCAGCCCCGCCGGACATTAACTATCCGAGCGACGGGAGATCTGTGGAGCTCCGGATCTCTCCGACCACCTTCTTGGTCGGAGAGGACTGCGATTCCGCTCCGTGCCTCGCCGCGATCGCGGGATAGCCTTCGGAGATAAGCAAGCGGGTCTCCTTTCAGAGTCCCAATCCGAGCTCGACGGGGCATCGATCGCCCCGCGCAGGCTTCCTTCCGACCTAAGGCCGTTCGGTGGCGGGCGTCGTCGCGGGGAAAGCGATGGGCCCCCGTCGGAGTCGGAAAAGTCAACGTCTTCTCTGTGATGGATGTTGGAGCCGCCTCCCGAACCGACGATCCCTTGACTTCTCTCGTCGCCGGAGATGAGAAGCCGTTGAGGCTGTCGGATCAATGACAAATCTTCGAACAACCGCTGCCCCGTGGCTGCCCCCACTTATCCGGGTCAACTCCATTCACCGTTAGTTCTGTGGGGGGTCAAACCCCGTTAGACTGATGCTGCTTGATCGCTGGGGATCGGACGGTCGACGAAGCGTGGAGCCCTGAGGTGGCGGGATCATTGGTTCGTTCGGGGGACCGGCGAGGGAGACGCTCGTTACGTCACGATCAGGCCGTCTGATCGCGTGGGCCCAGTCAGATTCCTCTCAGATCGTCAGATCAGATGTAGGGTGGGACTCACGGTGCCGGGCCCTCGTTCATGCCCGTTCGGCTCAGCGATGGACGGCTGTGATTGCACCTAAACCACCCACCCCCCCCCTCCAGGGGGGCCACGTCACGACCGCATCCACGTCGACCTCCTCCCTCCCCTCCCCCCTGCATTATTGTTGGGGTGATGTCATCGCAGGGAGGTGAGCCTAACCCAGATCCCCACCCCGAAGATACCGTCACCGCCGCCTGAGTATGGGGAGCTTGCTCAGGTAGAAGGATGCAGTAAAGATAACGTGGAGGAGGGCATAAGTGCAAATATCCTCCTGAAATTCTCACGGACCAGTCTTACGTGTCCGTGATCTGTGTAGTTGTCAGAGTGACCGTACCACGTGTACACGTCATAGCCCCGATGCTGCCGTCATTTCCCCTCTCTCTCTTTCTCTCTCTCTCCCTCTCTCTCCGCCATTTTTTCTGTCTTCTTGATATCGTCTTGCTCAGACCGCGGTAGCAGGAGGGAGGCGAGGTAGGAGAGGTAGGAGAGGGAGGAGAGGGAGGGGAGGGGGGGGGAGAGAGAGAGAGAGAGAGGGGGGGGAGGACTGATCGTCTTGCTATCGGTCCTGCTGAGTCTCGCTGTCTTTCGCCTCGATGGGGCCGTACGGGATGAGTGCGGCGGCCGGCGAGGGGTGGATGGGGGGCGACTTTGGGGGCGCTGGTTGCCCGGCCCCGGACATCGACGGGCTTCTGGCGGAGGCGGGGTACCGTGTTCGGTCCTCCGATCTCCGTCAGGTGGCGCGGCGGCTGGAGAGGCTCGAGTCGGCCATGGTCGGGGAGGCTGGCCCTGCCTGCTTGGGATCGGCGGCGGCAGCGGCGCAGGTCATCGATCAGCAGCAGCAGATGTTTCTCGCTCCCGACGCCGTCCACTACAACCCCTCCGACCTCGCCGCGTGGGTGGATTCCATGCTCTCGGAGATCTCCCCGTCCCAATCGAGCTCGAAGGTGGATCCCTGCCACAAGGTGGAGGACGATCTCGAGGGTTCGCCGCCGGCGCAGGTGTATCTGGAGCAGGCTGCGCCACCGTCGGTGGTGGCTCCCCCGCCGCTGATGGAGGAGGAGGACTCGGGCATCCGGCTGGTTCACATCCTGATGACGTGCGCGGAGGCCGTGCAGAGAGGGGACTCGGGGCTGGCCGGCGCGCTGATCGAGGAAATGCGGCCGGCGCTAGCGCGGGTGGGAACCAGGTTCGGCATCGGGAAAGTGGCTGGGTACTTCATCGACGCCCTCAGCCGGCGGCTCTACTCGCCGCCGCACGCCCTCGGCGCCACCGCCAGGGAGAACGAGGCCCTCCACCACCGCTTCTACGAGGCCTGCCCCTACCTCAAGTTCGCCCACTTCACCGCCAACCAGGCCATTCTCGAGGCCTTCGACGGGCACGATCGGGTCCATGTCGTCGACTTCAACCTCATGCAGGGCCTCCAGTGGCCGGCGCTGATCCAGGCCCTCGCCCTCCGCCCCGGCGGTCCCCCGGCGCTCCGTCTCACCGGCATCGGCCCTCCCTCCCCCGACGGCCGGGACACTCTCCGGGACGTGGGCTTCCGCCTGGCGGAGCTGGCCAAGTCCGTCGCCGTCCCATTCGCCTTCCGCGGGGTGGCGGCGAACCGCCTGGACGACGTCAGGGCGTGGATGCTCCGGGTGTCTCCGCTCGAGGCCGTCGCCGTGAACTCGGTGATGCAGCTCCACCGGCTGCTGGAGGACCCCGAAGAGGAGGAGGCGGCAGCCATGGCCGGCGGCGCCTCCCCCATTGAGTCTGTGCTCGGATGGATCCGAGGGCTGAGGCCCAAGATCGTCGCGCTGGTGGAGCAGGAGGCAAACCACAACAAGTCCGCCTTCCTGGACCGCTTCACGGAGGCGCTCTTCTACTACTCCACCATGTTCGACTCGCTGGAGGGCGGCAGCCGGCAGGCGATGGGGATGTCCCCCTCGTCCGGGGAGAGGGCGGCGGCGGAGGCGTACCTACAACGGGAGATTTGCAACATCGTCTGCTGCGAGGGGCCGGCGAGGGTCGAGCGGCACGAGCCCCTCGGCACCTGGCGGCGGCGGATGACCAGGGCGGGCTTCCGGCCAGCGCACCTCGGCTCCAACGCCTTCAAGCAGGCGAGCATGCTGCTCTCTCTCTTCTCCGAGGAAGGCTACTGCGTCGACGAGGTCGACGGCAGCCTCACCCTCGGGTGGCACAGCCGTCCCCTCATCTCCGCCTCGGCCTGGGCGGTCAACGCCGACGCCGACGGCCCCCTCCCCGGCGGCGCGGACGACCCCAACCTGGGGGCGCTGCCCCCACCGGGCCTCCCGGTCGCACCCCCAAGGCAGGCCAGCAACAACGACCACCGTAATTACGATCTACTCCCTAACGACACCGAGACCGGCGGCTGCGACGGCGGCGACAGTGACCACAATAAGAGCCACCACCCGGACGGAAACGTTCACAGCGGCAGTAGCGCTTGGAGCGGCGGCAGCGGCAACGCCGCCACCTGCTCCGCCGGCAGCAGCAGTAACCACCGTTCCCACCTGAGAATCGGATGAAAGAAGTAAGAAGACCTGTAATTAACGAAGGTCACCCCCCCCCCCTCCCTCCCCATTTTCCTCTCCGCGTCCTCGCCGCCGTTCCGTCGAGGGTCGGCCGTCACCCTTCAAAACGGGCGTCCCTGGGTTCCCAATTCGGGTCCTTACCAATAACAACGATCCGATTCCTCGGAAGGGCCCTTGTTTACAATCTCTCTGCCGTTGGGGGGCGTGGGGGTTTTGAAAAATCGGATACTTGGTAGATCCGGAGAGACTGGTTTCTTTCCCTCGTTCAGCGTGCCAGATTCTCCTCCCCGCACATCGACTGTATCAAGCCGAGATCTCGGTGACGATGCCCCCCCCTCCTCTCCCCTTCAGTAGATTCTTGGAGCTCTCTCTCTCTCTCTCTCTCTCTCTCTCTTCCATCTCTCTCTTCTCTCTCTTCTATCCTCACAGAGGTATGTGGGCATATCCGCTGTAGATGGATGGTATGAGGACGGCGGGAGAGCGAGAGCGGCGGAGAGAGTGAATCCGGGGGGCCGCCGATGGGGCGGGCGGGGACGGCCGGTGAACCCCCACATGGGGACGGAGGGCATCGGAGGAAGAAGGCCGGGTGGGAAAGGGAATATTTAGTGCGCTCGCCCCCCCTTTCGGGAACAGAGAGCGCTCCGCCCGGACCTTCATCTTTCACGTGCGCGCTCCCCCGCCGCCCGCCTGGTCGGCCCCTCCCGCGAGGGCCTTCGCGCTTTCCAGCTGGTCGCTTGTGGGCGACTGCGGTAGGCCCGCAGCGATGGCTCCCTCTCTCGGTTCCTCCGGGCTGGACGATCATCTCATCGCCCTAACTCGAGGGTTTCCGGGTGGCGCTCCCGCAGCTGGCGAAAGCCCCAGGCCCCGCCGCGCGGGGTGGGAGTGTGGACAAGGGCATAACGGCGACCGGCGAGGGAGCTTCTCGGAAAGGGGGGAGGGGATGGGGAAAGAACAGGTCGACCGGCGGAGGTCTACTGTGAGAGCCGATAGGCCACTGGGCGGCGGGCTACTGTTTGTTCGTCCTGGACTTTTTTGTCTTCCGGGACCCAGAAACAAGGTCGGAAATAAGCAGAGCACTGAACCGCGATCGAAGAACAATGGCTGCCCACCCATCAACATAACCACGCATTTACTATTCACGGGCCCTACCGCGCAAAAAATAATTTCCCCATTTCGTACAGTGCTGAAATTCTTGACCCGTCTAACTGAAAACCAGTGGGCAATGAGTGGAGTAGGGCCATCTAATTCAATCACAACGGGGGCACTCCGTCCGCCGGCGCCAGAGGGGGTGCTGATTTGGAGGAGAGGAAAAGAAGGAACAGGAGGAACATGCTCCGCTGAAGTCGTGAGAGTCCGCTCCGCGGGGGGCGGAGCAGCGTTTATGCAGCTTATTACAGAGAAAATTCCCGGGTTCTCATCGGCTGGGAGATGCGGGCATATGCAGGGGCGGAAGCCATGGATGGTCTCCGTCCAGCTCCTACAGGGCAGATGAGAAGAGACCCCAAGGAGAAAGTATGTTATCAAGTTGACGAGAGAATCGCCAGAAGAAAAATCAAGTCAATGCTGGGATGGGTGCGGAATCGTCAGAAGAGCATGTGGCTTACCAGACAGAATCAGGGCGCCGCCTGCCGCATGACCCACCGCCACCCGTCGGGGGCCAGGAGGAACAGTTCACCTGGGAACGACCAAGGGCGCCTCAGCTTCGTGGTCGGTGTCCGATTTGAAGAAGCCGCCGCCGAAGCTAGAGAAGCTCATCCGCCTGAGTTTCAGCAAGAGATAGAGCAGGATCCCGCAGACGAAGCCAAGAGCCGCGCTGGACCCAGTCAGGGAGACCGCGGCGCAGACCAGCATCACGAAGGACGACTCCTTGCTCTCCATGTCCCTGGAAGCCATCGCCAGCTCGACGCCGGAGAAGAGCAGAAGCACGCCCAGGAGCCCGATGGGGAACTGCCCCAGAATCCTCACGAAGGAGTTGCCGAGCGTCAAGCCCAGCGCCATCTTCGCCACGCCGAGGAACAGCACGGACGCGCCGCTCCTCCCCCCGAACCTGTACTGCCCCGCCAGCCCGCCGGCGCCGTGGCAGACGGGCATGGCGCCGAACCAGCAGCCGACCAGGTTCATGATTCCGACGCTCGCCGAGACCGCCGTCGCCGACACGTCTCTATCGGGGAAGATGTCGGAGGACAGCTTGCAGACGGCGATGACGGAGTTGAGCACCGAGAGGGGTATCTGGGGGATCGCCGCGCGGAGGAACCCGATCTTCCAGTCCTCCCGCGTGATCCTGACCAGATGGATTCTGGAAGGGCCGAACTTGAGGTCTCTGATGATGGAAGGGTCCCTGACGAAGCAGAGAGCGGAGCCGAGCAGGAACACCAGGAGGGCGGCCGGAATTCTGGCCAGAAAGCTGGATCCGCGGCGTCGGGCGCCTCGCCCGCTGGAGCCCACGGGCAGAGAGCCGTCCTCGTGATCGGCATCGTCGCCGGAGCCGGTGACCAGGATTATCAACAGAAGGGCGGAGAGGGCGAGCACGAGGCCGTCTAGGCCGAGCCATGGGCGCGGCGCCCCCGCCTTACCGGTGGTGAAATTCTGCTCGTAGCGGATGTATTTGATCGCGGAGAAAGCGAATTGGAGGCCCTGCGAGAGCTGGACGCCTCTGACGACGGGGAGGGGGATGAAGCGGTAGAAGAAGGACATGAGGCCGGTGACGCCGAGGACGAAGAGGACGGAGGCCGTGGAGATGCCGGCGGCCATGATCTGGGGGACGGTGAGACGGGTGGCGGACTCGGAGATGGCGACGGCGGCGATCGACTTCATGGGCTGAACGGGCATGGGGACGCCGAAGAGAAGGCCGGTGAGGATGTTGTAGATGGCGGTGAAGATGAGGGTGGTGCCGAGGTCGATGTGGTTAACCAGGGAGAGGGCGAGGACGATGGGGATGTACGTTCCGAGGTCGCCGACGGACCCGCCGAGCTCGGACCAGACGGTGGTCTTGAGGCGGAAGCTGGACGCGTAGTAGGAGAAAGGGCGGCACCTGAAGACGAAGCGGCCGCGGCCCAGCAGAGGCGTGCCGGCGCCAGCGGTGGAAGCTCGCGCTGCCGCTGGAGGTGAGAGCTCCCCTTCCATGGTTTGCTGATGCAGGCCGGGCTAGGAATGGGGGGGCGAGAAAGGCAGGCCAAAGCCTTTATCTGCCCGATTATCGGGTCTTCGGAACCTGCCCCATGTCTGTGGTCCAGGTAGGAGGAGGAGAGAGATGGAGCGTGGAGTCGGAGGCGTCCCCGGAAGTCTTCATGCCGAGGGGAATTAGATATTGAACCTGCGAGAAATGTCCAAGGTAAAGTCCTTAAATTAATCGCCCACCGTTTTCACTCTTTGCTCATAAATAAGCTGTGTGGTCTGTTCGCAATTGAATAAAACAACAATAGAAACGCTGCGGCTAACTGTCCGCAAGTTCCTTCGCTCGCTATGATTTTGCCTTTTTCCTTCTTTTCATTAACTGTATTTCAGGGATGCATAGATGTGACAGACGTTGGTCCTCAAGCACGTATTGGAGCCGTGGGATTATTTTTCTCTATTTTCAAATGTCAGTTTCAAATGAAAGGGCTTTCTCTTCACATCTTATGATGGGCGGAGACGATCGCATCTCTAGATCAACGTGGGGTTCAGGATTTCCAATTAGATGATCAAAATTCCGAGAGTACGAAGTCAACAAGAGATTGCAATCATCAGAGCAGGGAACGGAAAGGACTTACTGGATGAAGGTGGGTGGGTCACTGGTGGAGTCTGTTCTTCTTCAGTTCGTCTAGTTGAGCTTTGGACTGAGGTAGAATTGCGGATCTCGGAAGAACCTCACCACTCTTTCTGCCTTGTCAGCCGACAGATCCGTGTTTTCCAAAAGGAACGCCTTGGAAGCCTTGGATATGGATTCAATGGAACCAATCGTCTGAATGAGCTGCGCATGGTCAACAGTGTGAATGGAATGCGTGTCTCCTAGGTATGGAACGTAACATCATAAAAAAAAATCAGAAGAAACTTTTCCATGGAACTATAGTTGAAGATGGATTTAAATAGTCTGTGACGAAGCTAAACAATCTGCGACCAGACCAGTGTTCTGAAGATGGATTTAAATGTTCAGAAGGAAGCTCAAACATACCACAGTAGCAGGCGAAATGAAAATATAGAGAAGCTCGTCTCCAGAGGAAGAAAGGGAACTCACCGCATTTGCGTCGTGATTATTTATTCCAGGTATAGATGTGACTACTCTGAGGAACATGTCGATTCCTTGAACCTGCCTGGCGCGCTTTTAAAACAAATGACTCCATCGATCATATCTCCATCCGAGGAACAGAATAAAAAATGAAGGCTAAAACATAGAGAATCAACTAACCTCGATCTTTAACTTGTTTATGGCATCCTCCCGTTTACACACTAGAGATGAACAGTGAAAATATGTCACAACAGACGTGGGATTCATTCGTGTGTACCACCAAATAGAACAATACTGGCTTTACCCCCATGCGCATGTGCAATCTTCAAAATCTTCTCAAATCCCATCTCTGGATCTCGGACAGAGACAAATGTCGGGCTACCAAGCTCCACAGCATACCTGACAACTAGTAGTATGCATTACGACATTCTCCACGGAGATACAAGTCAGTTTGAAACTAAAGTTTTTTTTACCACATACTTGAAATATGACCTATAGAACGAGTCATTTTGCTCCCTGGTGGGGACCGAAACGATGACATAAAAATGTCCGAATTGCTTCTTCAGTTTTGCAACTCTGAAACACGTGGAATTACAAATATGTTTTAAAAAAATCACACTAATGAATTGTCGGCGAAAGTTGGATACCTGCTAAAGACAACAGAAACGTTGTTTGGGTCCCAGATAGTTACAAAGACAAATGCGACCGATAATCCTCCATTGTTGAAAATGAAGTCCTATAATAAAGCGTTATAGAATGCATCAAAAGATGAATGAGTTAAAGAGATAACATTGAGAGAAGGCGACTCTACACGGAGGAATCCCCTGCATGAGGCATAATATACTGTCACCTTGTAGTGCAGTATCAGATCAAATTTTATATGATCGTTAATACAGCCATAAAGACCCGATGAAATGCATAAAAATACAAGAAGAGGTAAGTCTCATATCATTTCATCACAAAAAAAAAATGTAGAACATTACAGGGGCAATTGGAAGGAAGTTAAGCCGATACGAGTTTTCACAGAGGAAGGATGAAATAAAATGGATGAAGGATGGGTGTTGTTCATCTCTCCACGCGGTATTCATCATGCAGACTCCATTACCTGCATAATGGAGTGTCAAATTCTGAAATATGAAATACAGATCCCGATAACACGCGGAGAAGAAGTAACCACATTTGTTTACCCTCCAATTCACTAGTACTATTGAAAACTTGACATTGCTCTGGAAGAAATCAAATCATCAGAGCGAAATAAATTTGACGATTTATTTATCAACATTCCGTAACAATTGAGGGGATTTACATCCCCTCAAGTTTTCACTCATCCGATTCAAAACACAAAGGACCGGCATCCCCGCCTTGGTTAGTCTCGATCCTCCCACATCGACACAACATCTTTGACGTCAAATCTATGCATACATACGTACATATATATTCACTACGGATTCTCCTCGGCGCCAACTCTCCCCTTCAGCGGGAACGAGGAAAGCCACAGAATCAGAGAGACAGCAGAGGATCCGCTACAGAGCACGGGGAGCGGGAGGAGCAAGCAGTCATTACCTCTCGCGGAGGTCGCCGAAGTCGCCATCTGCCGCTGTCTGGGCGAGGAAGAAGAGGCGACAGAGAGAGAGAGAGAGAGAGAGAGAGAGAGAGAGAGAGAGAGGTCAATTCCCGGATATGGGAAACCCGTATTTATAGCGGCCGTTTCCTCTCATGGGACATCGTGCGTTTTGCGCGGGAGAATCAACAACCCAGAGATCATTACCCTCTCTATCTACAACTCTCCAATTCGAGGGGAATGGATATTATGTTGCGCTCTATCGAAGAAATGCCATTTTTTTTCTCCTTTTTTCTTATTTTAAGGTGGGTGGGGTGCTAGGAGCTAATCTTGCTTTGACTATGACATAATAAGAGGATTAACGAGAAATAGTAATTTATATTACCATACATTACCACTTGAGTAGTAAGTATGGTCCCCATTAGTCACGTTCAACTAATTTCGGAAAATCACAACGCAAGGGGTTGAGCTCATATGGTCGCGCAGTATTTTTTTTTTCCTGGAAAAATATGAGCTGTAGTAGCCTACTGAACAAGAACGAAAGTCAACTGCGAAGCAATAATTTTCCACTCCTCTCTTAGCTTTCGGGAAGTAGAATGATCGAGACTCGTGTTAGAACTCGAGCTCGAAGGTTGACCGAAAAACTGGATCCGACTGCAAGATTTCGCCGGGCATCTTTATAACCCCCGGATTGAAGCTCTCCCATGTCCAAGTCAACGGAGGGAAGCTTTCGACTTCACTTTTGGACCTGTAATTGGTTTATTTATGGCAATAAGACAATACTGAAGGGGAGACTCGTGAAGTCAACAGTTGTCCATGGGCAGCTCAGGATCTCGATATGTTTTCGCAAAATCTGAGTCTGCCACTCGGTAAGTTTTCCCGAAATGGTTCGCTATTTATAGGTGTGCAAGAGAGTTGACCAGAGGAGACCCTGTTTTCAGACTAAAAAGACTGTTAACGAAGAAGAACTCTCCACTCTACAATGTACACTGGCTTTCATGCAACGGGCATGCACGATAGTAGAGCAGCGCCACGCTCTTCATCCTCTCCGACGATGGCTGGAGCGGCCTCAGAGGCCCACCTTCCTGGCGCAGAAGGCAGCCAAGCCGAATGGGGTGTAGCTTCTTTATAGACCACCCTCTCTACCGCTCTCCCGCCGTGAATCAACAGTAGAACATGACCCTCTTCACCTTCTCCTTCAACGCCGGCAGCGGCTTCACGCAGGACCCGCTGGCCGACCTGGTGGTCCGAGTAGCCGCCGGGTCCTCCTCCGGCGCCGCCGAATCCATGTAGAACCGGGCGCGGAAGGCAGCCAGGTGGGCGTAGTACGCAGGCGGCACTGACATGGGAACGAAGAATCCTCGTCAACACATGCAGAGGGAAGATGAGAGTTCGCCGGGGACAGAGGAAGAAGCTTACCGACTGAAACAGACCGGGTACACCGAGCGTATCTGCATGGTTTCAATCGAGATCATGAGCGTTGACTACATATTACCGTAACGAGAGAGAGAGAGAGGAGAAAATCATTTACGTGTAGCACAAGTTGTTGGTCAACGTCTGCATCTCATCCGCAGTGAAGTTGCTCTCGTCCCAAAGAACATGGTAGTGTGCCGGCCGGCTGGTTCCCTGCGATAATTGGAATCAGTCCCCCCATTCAATTCTGAGTCAACTACGTGGAATTTCCCAGGTCGCAGGAACAAAACCTGGATTCCGGCGTGACTGCAAAGGTAGAAGTCAAACTCGGAAGGATGGCAGATCTTGGAGTCAACCACCGTGCCTGCAAAACCGACGACGACCGATATAGCCCGAAGTGTGGTTCCAGGTGCAGGTCAACAGAGCGGGGAAAAAATTACCAGGCAGGATATTCCCGCTCTTGTCCGTGCTGCTCCGGTCCTTGTGGTTGTTCGCAAACAATCTCGTGTGGTGGCGCTTCTGGACCACCACGAAGGTCACCGGAGGCTGATAGTTCGGCTCCAGCGACGCACAAGCCTGCGAAAACATGAGACTCTTGAGGGCTGGTTCTCAAGATGCTTCCCAGCAGTACACGATGAGATGAACGCCTTCAATGAAGGGCTTACCTTCCGAATGGCATCGAGCTCATACAGCAAGACTTGATAGAACTGCCCTTCGCTCACGCCATCCCTGCAATAGTCAACCCAGATGATCTCGAGAGAAACAGACTGGTGCATGGGCCGAAGAGGAGGGTGCTGATGATCAAGAGTAGAAGTCACCACCTGTAAAAGATGATCCTCAGCGGCTTCTGCCCCGTTGCATTTCTGAAGGAGATCAGCAGCTCCCTGCGGATACAGCAATTTAACCAACGTATAACTAAACATGTATTAATTCACAACTGATGGAACTAAAATTTTCTCTCTAGCATCTATGTAGTAATCCAGACAGATAATTCTCCAGTTCGTCGGATTAGATCATCCAGGAGAGAACAATCCACAAACCTAATCATTCCTCCCGCTACAGTACCCCGCTGGGGGTCCTGCCAGGTCTTGTACAAGTCCTGGATGAGCTCCTCTCGATGAGCCTGGAGCACACACTAATCCGGCATACTTCGTCACCTCGGGCCAATCTTGGGAAGCGACGACCTGTTTTCAGCCGGTTCTCGTCAGAGTCAGCAACCCAGAACAGATCATTTGAAACGAATGAAGAAGGCTTTTCAGCTGGTGATTACGGCGGCAATCGACGGGCTCGAGTCTTCCCCAGTTTCTGGGTGCGTCACATCCGCCCCAAATATTATCGTGGGAATGTCACTGACCAAGGGAATCCTCCAACTTAGCGCGTCCACGAGAACAGTGTTCCTCCCTCCCAGCTGACAAGGAGTTGACCGAGACGTGAAAAGAATGAAACAGTGGTAAAGAATCGAAGAGCAAAAATGGGTATTTTCCAAAAAAAAAAACCTTGACATTGATCTTAAGCGCGACATTTGCTAAATATTGCTTGCTGATCCTAAACACGTGCTTCGTCAGGCAGCATTGGGATATCAGCCCCAGATCCGTCTCGCAGATCCTCTTGAGATCGCCTGGTCAAAAGAGAGCATCTCGATGAACTACATTTAAAGATCTCATTAAATGCGCTCCTCGCCCTCTCCGTACTGCTGCAAATTAGATGGGGCGAGACGTACCATACAGAGGGCCATTATTGTCAGGGAGGATGGCCAACAGTAGCTCCAGGTCTTTCCCTTTGAGCTTGTTCATCGATACGTTGTAGACGTGCTTCAGGGCCTTCTCCACTTGATCTGGTCTCGCCGAGTAGATTGGAATCACGGGCTCTCGGTTGAATTCCTACGGTGAGAAGAGAGGGAGGGCCCAACAGAGATGCTTCTCAGGCTGGAGCCGAATTAAGTTCATTAAAACACTAATGACATGAACTAGGAGTATCACCATCCCCGAGACTTGGCACATCTGGGCAAGCTCCTGGCAGAAGGTCCGGGCGGTGCTTTCCTGCACGCTCCGGGAGAAGTTGATGCAGGCCCAGTGGTTGACGGTGCTCCCGTTGATCATTTTCTGAATCAGAAAGTCAACGCCACTTACGGTTAATGACAAAATTACCACCAGGGAAGGGTCGGCCGCAGTCCACAGATTCCCAAAGGACCGACCTTATTCATCATATTCCATTGACCCACTTGGGGCAGGCATTCCTTCTCCTTCCCAGCATCATTATATTTCAGCTGCATGATTTGAAGACGTTTCCGAGTTAGGAAAGTCAACCAACAGATGAAGATCAGACGAAACCTGTCCCAGCGTAAACGCGAAGAGTAGTGAATTACCCACGGCGCAGGGAGCACTCGAGCTTCAACGGAGGCAAGCCTATCACTGATATTAATCCCAAATTCCTTGGCATAAGGGTCGTCGTGATAGCCATTCTGTGACATAGTCTGCATCAAAAGCCAAGGGGTAAACAGTTTCGGAGGTCACGCACGATCTCTGATGCACAGGCAAGGTCAAGCGGCTGGAGCCGTAGCATCGTTGCCGACAGACTGGATGAATCACAGATGGAACTAGCTCGAATGTCGGCAAGGATTCAGAGGGAGACTTTAAATGAAATGGTCGTAGGAGAGCAGTTGAGAACCTGGAGAATGTCAGCTTCCTGCTCCCTTGGCCGCTGGCAAGTAACTTTCAGCAATGAAGTGATCTGCTTCTCATTCAACCTCTTCGTATATCTTTGCCCTTCCACGATTTTGCACGCCTGAAATAAAAAAAACCCAAACGTTTTCACCACCAGACGATCTGGAGCAGGATCAAGGCGAGAAACGTGCTCAATACCGACCTCCATTGGCAGATAATTGGCCTTCTTCTGATTGCCCACTTGGAGGCACGGCAGATGGGAGTGTTGGATGGTGAAGCCGTACATCTCCTGGAAGTACTCGACCACGGACTTCATGTTCATCTGGTCGTCGACCGGAAAACTGTTGGGATGAAATGTCAGAATAAACAATCTGATATAGACTCGACCATGGAGGAACAATTCCGGCGGAGAAGGATAACGTAGGGAGCTCTTACATGAGTTCCCGTGTGGGTTGCGAGGTTATCCCATAGACTCTGTATTTCCTTCGGACAGTACCTCTGTGAGTGACTTCAACCTTCACTCCTCTCAGGGATTTCTTGATCTGAATCCAGAAGAAAGAAAAACGATAGCATGAATGGGGATGCGATAATTGGACGAATCAACGGCGATAAACGCTCGGATCTTCCTTAGAAGCATTTCGATGGATTCAACTACCTTGATACGGTCAGCGTCTGACAATGGCCTCGACAAGGTATCTTTGCCGAGGATTTGAGCGGCGAACTCGATCACCGGAAGCGGTTCGATAAACGCAGTGCATGACATGTCTGGACAGTACGTTTTAGGTCAAGGAACGGAGAGGATGAAGATAGCTTAGGCTACTGAATTCTCCACGAAAGGAGAGGGAAGCAGACGGGTACCAATATTAAGCGACAGGCCCATCTGGGTCGGCCTTATGCTCTGGTAGAAGCCGCGCCATGACTGCAGGCCGTCGCCCAGTCGCTGTGGTCGTCTGATGTCGGGGGAGTAGAAGGACCGCCCTATCGAAGCATACCTGAAAGCACAGGCATTTTCTTGGATCACTTAATTTACGATGGAGCAACTACGAAGAGATGGATCATGCAACGATTTCGCGAGAGCAGTCGTACCTCTGAGTGGATAACTCCCTCAGGACGATATCAAGAACCTGAAGGGCTTCCTGGGGCGCATCAGGCTGCTTCCCCGCCAAGAACTGGCGGAGGTGGTCAAGGTCTGCACGAGCCACGTGCTTGATAGCCACCGTGTACACGGTCTCTCTTCAGACACAAGAGCCCATTAGGACGGATGTCTCCACAGCCCTGCAATTCCGGCGCTCGATCGCCAAGGATAAGCAGTGGATTGTAGTCGGGTATACCTCATGACGCCGGTCCCGTGCTCGTCGTCGGAGATCTTCACGGTGAACTCCTTGAACGAGAATGGGAGAAGGCCGGCGGTGTAGAGGCTCTTCCGTCCGTCGTAAGCGGGAAGCCTCATACCTAAATCCGTCTCCCGGTGGAGCTTCACCAGCTCCGAGATGATCACCCGGTTCAACCTCCGGGACTTCACCTCGGGCGTAATGGTGACCTGGAGGAAGAGGACGATAGTGAGCAGAGCTAAAGAGAGAAGCATTCCGTCCGTCCCGCCGCAGATTAGAAGGCTCCATACATCGTAATGATTCAAGTCCTTGGCGGTCAACTGAGCGAGAAAATGGTTGGCCTTGACGATACACCTGGTGCCCGCCTGCCCGAATCCCGGTCGCCGAGCGAAAGCCACAGATTTACTGGAGGTCAAGGGGCCTGAGCTGAGGCCCACTTCCAAGGCAGGAGACGCCTCCTTGGCGCCCACCGGCGCCGGGGGGCCTCTTCCTCTACCGCTTCCCCTTTTCCTCCGGGAACCTTTCTTCAGGACTGTTTGCACCTGGGTCTGCTGAAACTCGGGCTCCTGCATATTCATGGAGCTCTGCAGCGGCTTCTTCGCGGCGGCGTAAACGACCATCTCCTTCGGCGCTCTAACCTGGCCGCGAGGCATGTCCGCAGGGAAGGAGGGACCAAGGCAGGGCTGGTCAGTCGTCTCTCTCACTGCGAGCATCATGGGGTTGGTGGTGCCGACGCTAATGGCGCGATCACAGCCCGGCTACGCATTTAACCCTGCGCACGAAGACCGAAATAGCAGGAGGAGCTTTAAGCCGCGATATCAAATCAATAACCATTGAGAGATATCATAGCCGACGAGGGAGAGGACGGCCAGGGCCGAGTTCCACACTGGTACTGGTTTCTCTCGCTAGAATATCAATTAGAAGACGAGTACTGCCGCCGATGCACAGCATTAATCATCCCGAGTAGAGGCTTTGAAAACGAAGCAGAGGAACTCAGAACGATTTAATGGGAATAAGATGCAGAATAAATACCTAGAGAGAGAAGGGGTATGCCATGAGCATCGTGCATGTCGAACTCCATAGACGGGTCGATGTGGAGGCAATTTGACGGCGAGAGAGGGAGAGCGAGAAGGAGAGGCGAGGCGAGGATGCTAGGGGGAGGTAGAAGGGGGTAACGGCTGGTGCTGGTGCTACAAACAAACAGAATACCATGATGGCTCTCCCCTCGTTCCTATCTCCGACGTAGCCCCTTTCAAAACCCAGCGGTAGAAGAGAAGGCCAGTGCGGTGGAGGGCTTTTTCAACGGTCAGATCGGGGGGACCCCACAAATGAGCCGGACGAGGCCCGCCTTGGACCCCTCGCAGTCACTGGACTCGGGCACGTCCGCTTTTGACTGTCGTCGGAAAAGAGAGAGATCCACGAAATCGGCGGCGCCGGCGATTCTTCCCCAGCGAGAGCTTCCGCGCCACACCTGGGGGTCTCTGTCGTTTTCCTTTGTCCAAGATCCGCTTGGGGTCAACCGATGAAGACGAGAAGGTCAAACCCACAGGTCAACTCTCTAGTGTCTCACTGAGCGAAACGGGGCCTCCCATGCCGCCGGCCGGCGAAGATCGTCGGCGAAGGAGAGGAAGAGGCATTCAACGCCGACCAGCTATCCGCTGCAACCGCGGAGCGGAGAGATGGCGTCACCGTAAAAGAGGTAGAGGGCGGCGTGGGCATGTTATAGGATCAAAGGTGGGCCGGGACTAGAGAGGGACAACTCTACGGCAGCTACTCCCCAGACGAGCAGTGCAATTAATGAGCAGCCATGCGACAGCTCCGCCATGGTCTCTCTCTCTCTCTCTCTCTCTCTCTCTCTCTTTCTAGCCCGAATCCATCGACTGAGATTAAAGCTACCGAGAAAAAGGCTTTCGGCGGTATCTGCCCTGGATCACGGCGGAGAGGCCCCCGGAAGCAACAAAGATAGCGGATCGTCTAGGAAAAGAAACACAGCTACAAGCGACCTTGAAACCAGATTGGTTGGTTGGGATTTGCAGGAACGATCGATCAGAGAAAGACGGGACATTCATATCATGAATGTGGGTGAGGGAACGATACGGTACAGAGAAGGGGGGGCCTCCGCCTGGTAGTGGCTGCATCGGCGTCTTCTTGCTCCTCCCACCTGATCTATGTTCGTAGCGACATTGACGCCCTAGGTTTGTGGGGAGGAAGAACGATCGAGAAAAAGAGTCGAGAGGACGGGTACCAGACCGGGGGTAGCCATCGACAGGAGCAGCAATCATGAGTTTACCGTGCTCGATGACAAGGAGGAAGGGGGAGAGAGAGAGAGAGAGAGAGGACGGTGGCGGTGGAAGCGGCAGAGTCTGTGAGTGGGGGAGGCTCTGAAGCAAACCTTTTGCTTCACAGCTTCGCGGCTGCAGGTGGCTCCATGATAGATGATCGCCTGCCACTGCTGAAAAAGCCGGTTTTCACTCACTTGAGATGCAGGGAAGAGGAGAGAAAAAGAGGGTAGCCTGCCCCAGTCATTAATGTAGTCTTCCCAGCCATGAAACGTAGGATTTACCATGTTCTTCCGTTCTCTCTGGTTTCCGCCTTCGCATCCTTTCCCCCCTGATGCAGGTGGGCAGCCGGAGGAACGTGGAGAAGAACATGATAGAGAACGATAGAAAAAGGGATCGAGGGTTGTGCTTTATCCTGTCGCGAAAAGGTGGGCTAGCGGACCGGGAATTTAGAATCATACGGGAAGAAGTGAGGAGTCTGATGCGCAGAGTTGAGAATAGAAGGTCAAGCTGAAGCATGTCGAAGAAACGGGAAGAGACGGACGAAAGCGAGAGAGAAGACGACGCATACGTAGGAGACAACAAGAGGGAGATCAGGAAACATGACCCAAATCTTCCGGAGCAACTCGCAAGCAGACCCACACGCTAGCACACCAGGACTCCGAGGGAAGACAAAGACGCAACGACAGTGACGACTCAGGGAAGGTGACGAACCTTCTTTCTCTGCAGCAATGCCGACGGCGAGACCTCAAATCTGTCGGTGCGGCCTCTTTGTTTCGTTGCGCCCCCAAGTCTCTTCCAAGAGGAAGACGACCACCAGTTGGGTCCAAGACACTGAACTATCTCCCCCACCTCTCTCTCTCTCTCTCTCTGTGCACTGTATGTAGGGAGATACGCAGTCGCAGTTACCCTTTTGCGAGCGTGCGCTTAGAAAACAACCAACATGCCCGTTCCCATCCTTCCACCACGGCACTTTTCTTCTATAATATATTACCCTGCCGGCAGCCCCTCTCTGCGGCCGGTATGGCAATCCTGCTAGCGGAAGGCGGCGAGGAATAAGAAGAATATAGGGTTTGTGGCGGAAGCAACGCTTTCAGAGCTGCTCGCAGCTCCCCATTCCGCTCGCCGCCATCTTTATCCTTGCGAGAGGAGCTCCCGAGATGGCGTTAGCTGGCGTGGGATTCGAGAGGGAGGTCGGATAAAGATGAGGTGAGGCAACAGGGGGGGAATGTCTGAGAAAACGAGGGAGGGAGGACGGTGGCGGAGGTGCCGGCGCAGGTTTTCGGCCTTTTTAAATGAGGGAGACGTGGGCAGGAGGCGGCAGAGGCGTGGGAGGGCCCGCCAACCGATGCCGGCGAACCGCCTCGGCGGCGCCACCGTCCTCCCCGACCATTCCGACGTCTAGGGTTCCGTCCCTCGCTCCGTGACTCGGTGAGTCGAATGGAGGAATCGGCAGGCGTGCGAGCTGTCCTGGCGCTGTCTACCTGCTTGCTTAGCTCGACCGACCCTGACGCTATTAATGGGGACCCATCGACCTCCCTCCCCCTTTCAGGTAATCGCGGTTCCCTCGCTGCCCTAATTACGCACCGGCTGCTGCCGAAAACCAGCCATTTCAGGGGCACTACCCGGCACTGACCTGAGCAGCTCCCTACTGGGGCCGGGAGGATTATTCTCCACTGAACCTTTCCGGGACGGCCAGTAATCCGTCCGAGGAAAAGGCCATCTTCCTCCGTGCGTCTGGATTAGGTCTCCTGGAGCCTGCCGGCGATGATAGGAACGACGCTTCCCCTCCCTTTGCGGGCGCGGCCGCCTGAGCGGATGGCTCTGGCCTTCGTCGCCCCCGCAGGCCTTCAACAGTTCCCCCACCCTTTTCTCAGAAGGCCCACCACCGACTGCAAATTATTTAAGGCCTCCCCCCTCGACCCTGCTCCCCCCGGAGCTGTTCCTTCTCGCGCTGCAAATGCTTTCTGTCCACAAGGTGGCCCACGACGTCAATTAATTTCCTCCGGCGGACCCCCCCCTTCCTTTCTCTTTCCACCGCACGCCGAAGCTTTCCGGCAGGTTATCAGAGAAGATGGATCATTGGCTCGCCCCAGTCTTCCGCACCCGTTGCATGCTGCACTAGCAACGCTCTGTGGATTTCATGGATCATTCTCTCTCTCTCTCTCTCTCTGGCTCTTCATTCGTGGTTAGCCCTGAAGCCTTCCGTCGATTATCCTGGGGCTGCGTCACGTTAGTGGATTCTGGCGATTGCAGCGGGAGGACGACCAACCGGGTGCTAGTGGGGAAGGCACTGGCGTTGACGACGGGGTTCTGCTCTGCGGCCGAGCAGGAGAGGGCTTCGGGCAGCCCGCCGGCTTCAATGCCTCGGTGGCGCCGCCAGTGCCCTTCCGCCCTCCCATGCATGCGGCAACCACAGCCGTCCTCGCCTCCGCCTACAGTTCGCCCCGTCGTCTCCTCTCGTGGGACAAGTCGCCGTCTTTACGCAAGATGCCATGATGGCTATGAATCTGATGATCAGCTCGAGCTATGGCGGATGTCCCAGACGAATATTTTCCACTTTTAGCCCTCCCCTCGTCCTCGGCCATGAAAGGACCCCTCCCCCCGCCCTTCCTCCTCGCCGGCGGCCTCTTCTCGGACGAGCAAGTTTCGACTGCGCATGCCCCGCTAGCGCAGCGCTTTCACGTGGCCTACGGCGGGCAGGCTAATCTAAACTCGGGCTCGCGCAGGGCGGCTCTGCATGCCGTCTGCTCCATGGCCGGCACGTGTAGCCAGAGAAGATAAAAAGAGAGCTGCCCGCTCTGCGGACGCGCACAGTCCCTCCTCTGTAAAGAACCATAAAGAAGACGATGGACCCCCCCGCCGCTACCACCATGAGAGCGGCTGTCGGGGACAAAAGGCACTTTCTCTCTCCCTTTCTCTCTCTAACATTCCCTCTGGAGGAGTGAGAGTGGGAGTGAGAGTGGCGTCCCCTGCTTTCGCTTTGACCCTCCATGCGCGTGGCGCGGCGTGGGGTCCGCAGAGCCCATCCACGCGTCGCGATTTTAAGTGGGTCCCACACGGGTCCAATGTCGGAAGTTGGGCCTTGTCGAACCAATATGAAAAATGGGCCGGCCCATTTAAATGGACCGTCTATTTGGACGACGGACACATGGGAATCTGGCCCGTCAAACAGGAGAAGCCGAGTGGCGGAAAATGGGCTTTATGGGCCCGAATATGTCTAATACGGCCTAAAATTAATGGGCCGATAGGGTTACGGGCGTAAGAAGCCTACTAGCTGCTGCGGCTCTTCATTAGAGCTCCCCACCCCTCCCCCCCAACCCCACACACCAAGAAGAACCCCCACACACCCTGTGAGCATCTCGCGTCGCTTCCTCCGAAGGGCGCACTGAAGAACCAAAGCTGGAGCGGCGAGGGGAGGAAGGTCGGAGGAGGCGGGGAGAGGGGATGACGATCGACGACGAGAAGTCGGTGTACGTCGGCGGCCTTCCGTATGACGCCACAGAGGAGACCGTCCGCCGGGCCTTCGATCTGTACGGGGCCGTCCGGGACGTTAGGGTACGTACCCTAGCTACTCCTCCCGCACTTTGTTGCTTATTCTTTGGTTCGCCGTCCGCTGTTATCCCTATTTTATTGTTTGTAATTGTCGACGGGCTTTGCCGGTGTGTTCGCTGCGTTTCTTCTTGTTTTGATGACCTGATTCCGGCTCGTCTGGTGAGATTTTTTGGACGAGCGGAGGAGTTTAGCGCCTGGTACCGGCTCTTGGATTCGTCAAGGAAGCTGCTAATCTATGGCAAGAACGCATTATGAATAGAAATACACTTTCCCTGGAATCCTATCCCGCTAAATAGTACTCTTTCACTGTCAATACCCAAATCTCCGGTTAGAAGTAAAAAATTAATGCCGTTAGGAGTGAAGACATGGACAGGACATGTATATGACATGGATAGAGAACTTCATCAATGATCTAAGAAGCTGGAAACTAATTTCTTGGGGAGGAGTATAGAACGCCCAGCCTTTACCTCGATGGGCATCAGTTGGACCATTTGACTGCGTTTGATTTTTTCCCGTCCATTCCTGTCAGATCAATATTCATGTCTTCGTACAGTGTACATTGCAGCGGTAGCAAAAAAATATTTGGGTCTTTCCAATTATGTGATGTGCCCATGTTTTATTCTTCGTGTTATACTTCTGGGTGCTGATTATTTTATGGATGCCTCTTCCAACTGCAGATAATCAATGATCGACAGGTTGGAGGAAAATGCTATGGTTTTGTCACCTTCACAAACCCACGGTCCGCGATAGATGCTATCAATGATATGAATGGCAGGGTATTACTATTGACGTTCTTATTTTTATTCCAATTTTTGTGTTTTCTCTTGACAGTGCCTTCTGACTTCGAAGATGCGAATAATTTTATTTTCCCCGCATAATTAAAAATATAAGTTCATAACTATTTCTTCCAGAGTTGTTAAACCTGTAGAGTCGACTTTTATAAGCATATGTGTTGTCTCCTTCCCATTTTTACAGTTTGTGTCGTTCATATAAATTCACTTCGTCTTATTTTACTTTATTTTAGGTTATTGATATTTCCTAACTTTGATCTAGACAATTGGTGGTCGAGTGGTACGAGTAAATGAGGTACGGACAAGAGGGAGAAGGCCAAACTTCAACCGTGAAAATTACCATCGGTATGATGAGAGGGATGCCGATTGGGATAGGGGAAGAGATAGAGACAGGGATCGGAGTCATGATCGGGACCGATATCGAGACAAAGATATTGACCGCTCTCGGGATCATGATCCGGAGCGGGAAAGAGAGTATGAACATGTCTACGAACCTGATAGAACTAGAGATCACATCCTTGACCGTGATAGAGAACGAGAGGACCGTGAAAGAGAGCATTCTCAAGAACGTGAACAAGATTGGGAGAGGAATCAAGATGTAGACTGGGACCATGACAGAGAAATGGATAGAACAGGAGAATATGAAAGAAGCAAAGAGAAGGATAAAGGGAAACAATCGAGGAATCGGTTTGGGTAAGCTATCCTTCTTGAGTATCTATTGGCCTTTATTCTACTTTATCTTGCCGTTGATCTATTTGGAATGTACTCTCATGTCAATGCTGTAATGAACACGTGATGGCGTCCACTTAAAAAAGAGACCATCACGTAAATCCAAAGAATGCTTATCTATGTGGCCTTGCATAGACGGACTTCTAATTAGAAACTTCAATGTGCTATTTTCCTTCAAAGAGTCATTTTATCATCATGCATACAAATGTCCACAAGATACCCTGAAATTCTCAGTTTTTGGTAATGCTGAGCATTACCAAATTATACATTCACCACGCTGGTGACAAATGGAGTGAACGTTTCTGCAATTAGCATGAATACAATAGAAAAATTGCATGCACAGCTAAGGGACTGGGTTTGACAGACAACAGATTTGAAACTCAAACTTGTTTACCTATTCCGAGGTGTTTACAGAAGTAGCAATGGTCTGGATGGGTTGAGAAGTCAATTTTGGCGCAGCTCTTTTTTTGTTATAAAATTTCATGTAGACATCAAGAGGCGTTTGAATGATACACAAATGGATGCTCTTGTAATGACATGGTCGAGGAGTAAATTTTCTTGAGAGCAGCAAATTTCCTTTCCGAAGTAATAGTTTTTCTTGGCTTAGAAAAAAGATAACGTGCGTGATGTTCTTTTGGAAAGCATTTTAGGAGGGATAACTGCATAATTTTTCACAGAAATTCAAAAATAATGACTCTTGTGGAATCTACTTGAAAATTTCGTGGACAAAATATTTTCTGTATTAAGGATAATTATATGCTGTATGAATATTTTATATTTATTGGGAAATATTTGCATTTAATAGCTTTAATTAGTTCTACTCCAAAATGTTTGAGGTTGGTCTCCTTTTGAAACTAATAGACGTCATGTTCAAAGTCTCTGCCTGTCAATGTGAAGTAACTTTTTAACATCATTCATTGTGAATATCAGATTAGCTGACCTCTGTGACAGAATGTGGTGGATACCAATTTTTTATTGTGACGTTAAAAAATTCCACACGTTCAAAAACTGACGTTCAAAAATTCCACAATTCGTAAGAAATCATGTAGTGACATTGCACACGTAATAGTTGCTAAAATAAAATCAAGTTTTGGACTTCATGGAAAGAATTATGGTTGATATGTGGTTGTGTTCCAAACTTCTTGCCTCAAGCAGATAACGTGATATGTGTCGTGTTCCATAATTAATTGGCAATTTATGATTAACGCAATGCATAACTAGCCATGAACTTTGTGGGCCTCTAAAAAAAATTTGGAAGATAAAAATGTTGATGCCTCTTATTGTAGAAATAAGTGTCAGCCAAGCCCTCCAATCAACCTCTCTCTCTTCCTCTCTAACTTTCTACTGTTTTATTCTCTTATTGAGCTGTGGAGTGATTGACAGCCAAGTCCCTTTACTGATCTATCTTTTCTTTCTGGAATCTTCCGGAGTCTTCTGTAATATCTCTCTCTCTTTTTTTCTCTCATGTTCTTCTAGAAGATTCCTTCTGGAATCTTCTTGCCTTTTCCTGTAATCCTATAAAAGGGACCCAATGTACTCTTTCTAAAGGACAAGAGGCAGATATCAGTTCCAAATATTCTGTCAATAAGGATAAGAAAACTTTCGTATTCAGCAGGGGTCATGAAGTTGATCTCCATTCACTTTGTTCAAAAAGCCATGGGTTGTATTTGTGTTATGGGATTAAAAGGGTTCAAATGGGGTTTCTATGCAATTTGAGTTCACTCAGATCTTTGAATGCATTAAAGCACATTCCTTGTTGCTTTGTTCAGTATTTTTTTCTAAATTTTGGTTATTGTAATCCATAGTTTTAATCAATTTAAATTGAAGTTCGATTTGGGAAGTCTTTAATGTCGTGCTTAAATAATCATGATGAGCTTGTTGCTATGCTTTTCTAAGGAATTCCAATGATCGTCAAATCAGAGAGCTATCATCAAATTCCAACGCTGAGTATCTTGACCAGGTAAGAAAAATAATACTGGATTATAGAGTTTTTTTGAGTAAGATTATTTGATGGTAGCTTTGTTTCTTGCTTCGTTTTTCTTCTTTTTAATGTCAGGTAAAGGAGCAATTGGATGTGTGCATTCTTAGACGTGAAGAGCTTCAAAAACTGGTAGGCCTGTGTACTTGTGTTTCTTGAACAAAGTTTTACGCCTGGAGTTCCGATTCTACATATTCATGACCTTAATGCGTTTGCTGGTGAACGTTAAGATATGTCTGCACTAAGGCTAAGTTGCTCAGTCATGTTCATGTTTTTGGCTTGGATATACATTGTTTCTCTGTTTTAAATTCTTCCAAACCTGTCATAACGCATCAGTTTAAATATTTTTCAGATCATTCGCCTGAAGTACTTTATTCAGTCAAAATCATTAATGTTAGAGTGACGTTATGTGAACAAGGAAAGATATTTAAGTAGTGTTCTTGGATTTTTCATTCATTAAAGGAAACAAGTTGCCTGCTGTACATGTGCCTGTGCGAGAGGAGAAATTTTTGAAATGGTTTCTAGATATGTGGTAGAGGTTAACTTAGTAACTGCAATTTTACTCCTAGGCAGCTATCCTTCCCTTTCCAATAAATAAATAAATTATTCACGTTGCCAACAATTGATTCTTGGTGGAGATGCCCCTTTTCACTGCATTGCTTGTTTCGCCAATATGTTCAACAGTTTTATTCAGGTTGTTTTATTTCTTGCTCAAAAATTTGAGCCTCGTATCAGACTCTGTTTTAGTTGTGGCGACCCACAAAAATTGATGAAACTATAAACTGCTGGGACTGTTGTACTTACAAGGTTAAAAAGTAAAATGATGCACTTGGCAGTGGCTGATGATGGCTGTTGAGGCGTATTTTTTGTCCCCTGGAGACGGATGAACCCTATCTTGTTGACATTTCTGTCTTCCAAATTTGCTTGGACTCATTTGGTCACTACCTCAAGCTGCCTGAACATAAGCTTCATGGCTGACGAGGCAAGCACCCTTGGTGGTCAACATGTGTTGTAGCAGAAGCTTTGTTTTGTAAGAGAGAATTATTATTTTTGTGAAGCAGCTGACTTCCACTATATTTTTCTGCATTGGAAACTAGCGCCATGATTAATGCAAAAATAGCAAATTGCACAAGCCATCATTAGATTTTTGTTCAAATAGAACCATGGAACTACTGGAATATGCTCATAGTAGTCATGACATTTGACGATCATAATGTGTGATGCAACCCTTTGCTATATATCTTTGCGCTAGGAGCTGTTTGCTTGCATGTGAACCAACGTTTTGTTGATGAAATCTAGTCCAGTGACATATTATTTTTACTGTTTCTGTACACTGCAGAAGTTGTCTACTTACAATAAGTGGTGTTCATCTGCTTGGCTTTCTTCCGTAGTTGATTTTGACACAGATTCGTGTGTTTCCCTCCATTTTCTTCCCTTGCTGCTTTGCCCTCCGTGTCTTTTTGTGGACGTTCTTTTGGTTGTGCTTCACTTGTAGCCTGAACCTTTCTTTATTGTCGCTTAACACTGAAGTAGCCGTAGAAGAGAACAGAAGCCATAAGGCGAAGATATTCTGCATATATATATATATAGATGTATATATATATTTCTCAGACTGGGAATTAGCAGCATGCTGTGCTGTTGAATATGCAGCTGGGAGAGAGGAATCTTGATATGGTCTCATGAAACGAAAACGGACCTTGGACTGTGAGAGGTTGAGTCGGATGGAAGTCGTAGGGTAGTTGCTGTTCAAAATAGAAGATGCTGAAAGTGATTTTCTCATGATCCCATCCACCAAATGAATACCCCTCTTGTAAGAGGGAGTGCACATTGTTCTTTGAGTATTCTAGTATATTTCTCTCAATTTTTGTTTTTTTGTGTCGGTGATTAAGTTATTAATACATGGGTTATTTCGCATTTTATTCTTTATAAATTTGTCCATGAGTTTGATCATTTATATGGAGGATATGTCGCTTATACCATTGGTCTGGAGTAGTAATCATCTGTTCTTGAATGCGTTTCCGCTGGCATGCATAATTTTTTTTCCCGAAATTTTCTTTATATTTGTTTCTAATCTTCATTTACAGCGCAAGGAATAAGATACTCATTGTAATTATTGATTTCCATCAGATCTCCCATATGGAAGAAAAGGTGGAGGACAAAGGCCAACTTGTATCGGATCTACAGAGAAAGTCTCAGGTTATCTCGTCTCTCCCCTCACCTTCATTCGGCCTTTTGTGCCTTTTTTCTGGTTGACTTGGGTGCTGATTCAGCTGGCCTTGGTCAGAAACTAGAGGATGCTCTGGCCGTTGCAAGAAAGCTCACTTCTCAGCGACAGTCACAATTGTTCAAGGTAAAGTACACGCGATCTAAACGACACGCTCCTCTGAAAAACCCAAGGACACTCCGCGGTCTCATCACCGTGCATGACATGCAGCTGCAGAAGTGCTACCTGCAAGTCCAAGACTACACTGAGAAGCTCAAGAGCTGCGAACTGGAGCTACAGGTTGGCTGCCTATCTTCCTTCGTCAATCGCCTCCTCTCTGGTGGCCTGGCTTTGGGCCCACGGTCTAATATCATCATAGGCCTCATGCAATATATCTTGCTTATGATGAATGGCCGAAGACTGGCCAAAGGCGATCGAGGTTCTATATAAATAAAAAGTGCCGGCATGATCTCTGGCTCACACCCCCCAGTTTTTTTCCTGCAGTCCGTTGTAGATTCAGTGGCGGCTGAGCTCGACATGGGAGAAGAACCAGGGGCGAGGGACGCTTCTGTGTATGGAAATGGCATGGCGTGAGCGGCCCGGACCGCGGCAGGCAGTAATCTGGTTTGACCACCGTCTAATATGAACGCGGCTTTGGATTGATGAACGCTGACCACACTCTTTGCTGTAGATTCTACCTTTTTCCAGGGTTTCATTTATCGATTTCCTGTGTTTTGCCCCGGCCGCCCCCCTCATTGCTTCGAGGTTTTCTACTCTCTCTCTCTCTCTCTCTCTAGAAAGAATCAGCTTACCCTCCTGCCCACTTCAAAAAAGAGAGTAGCAGCGGAGGGAGGACGGGGAAGGAGAGCCCTGTCTGTCCGTGTTAAGTTCCTCCCCATCCCTGTCTCTCTCTCTGCGCCTTATCAAAACAATCTGGAGAGATACAGCAAGCTCCAGGACCCATGGGTTCGTCGTCGTAGCAGACGGCGGGGCACAGACCCAATGGCTGGTCACCGGCTCCCGACCCCTTGGGAGATCGGGGCGAGCAGCCCCAAAAGCTCGAAAGCTCTCTGGCCCGTCTGGAAGTAGAGCGGCGCAAGCTCGAGGCCTTCAAGAGCGAGCTGCCACTCTGCATGCTCCTCCTCAACGAGGGTATCCCACCACGCACCGCCGTCGTTGAGATATTCGCACTCCTATCTCGACGATTGCGGAGGTCATCTGTGATGTTGTTTCTGCGTTCTCCTTGGTCTCTCCTCCTCCCATCGGGGGCCACGGCCATGGACGCCTACGGACGGCAGCTGGAGGAGTACCACAGGTGCCGTGAGATCGCGCCGGCGCTGGAGGAGTTCATACCCATCGAGCACGCCAGGCACGAGAATCCGGCGACCGCGAAGAATAAGTCGCTTGAGAAGACGACGCCGGCCCAGCTGTGGAGAGCAGATGGTGAGTGCGGCGACAACCGTCCGTCTACGTCTCTTATGGGCTCCGGCCGCGACGGCGGCGGGAACGGAAACTTACTGCCGAGCGACCGGCGGCGAAAAGGCGGCACCTTCCTTCCTTTTATCAGAGAGCCAGGCAGCAGGGAGGGAGGCGTTCTACCAGAGATCATCATGGCTTCAGCAGAAAAAAAAAACTGTGCAGACGGAGGAGAGCTCGGAGATCGGGCCGAGGAGAGAGAACTGCGGCAAATACGGTGTATATTTCGCCAGGGGAGAGAGAGGGAAAGAGATTGAGTCAACGGCGAACCCAGTATAGGAGGGAGGGTCCGGCGACTTGCACAGTTGGATCGTCGATGCCCTACAGATTCTGGGTGGGTCTCGAGGTAAATTAACAGAAAATTATAGAGTAAGCCAAACAAGAATAAGACCCATCAGCAGCTAATACTTTCCTACTTCGTCCACCAAATTTGAGGAAACAGTGGCTACTCCTAAGCAAATTAGGGCAATGATCCAGGTTGATGGGCTGACGAATGATGAAGTCAAGAGCCATCTTCAGGTACAAGCATGAACAAGTCGATCGGATATCTTATGTTCTCAATTATTTTGTAAAATGAATTACTCTACTAATAACCTGCAAACGCAGAAACCAGTAGAAACCGAGGTTTATAAATAATCTCCTCGTGGTTGAACGTAAGGTTCCATTGATGCTTAGTTGGAGATTTGATCTGCTTCCTCTGAGTTGCCACTGCCAGAAGTACCGACTCCAGGCGAGACGGCCGGTTCCTCCGCCACAGACAGCCGCACGAGGGGCGGCGCCACCACAGGTTCTGCTCAGTGGAATATGGATTCCACCAGGAGACGCCGCCGCCCGCCACCATCGGCCGCCGCCGTCGCAGCCGCAGTAGCGTCATCGCGGCACAGTCGCAGCTGCTGCCGCCGCCGGTTCCGCCGTGGCCTGTAGGTGAAACACGAGTCGTCCCCATTCGAGGTGACGGGGAGGGGAACGAACTCGGAGACCATCGACAGCGGCGAAGATGAGGTGGACGAAGAGGACAATGAGCGGACCTCGGAGAGCTCTAGCTTGATGAGAGTGAATGAGAAGGCACTGTTTACTGTGAACAAGGACGCCGAGCTCAGGAATCACAGTAATTACGTCGCTCTCATGTTCTAGACGGGCATTGGATTTTCCCATGTTTATGGTCCGATTTTCAGCTAAATGTGGTGAATGATCATCCCAAGTCTACGACGGATACGCTGATCTGAGTCCGCGTTGACTTGGCAGGAGGTCCGAGGGAGCGCGACTCCCTGAGAAGAATTTGATTTAGGATTAAAAATGTCTTTTTTCAATAAGCGGACGCCCTAACCCCGCTCTATAAATAAGGGGCGACCTGCGCGGTTAGACTTTGAGACGAATGTAGGGCCGCATTCTCTCCCCCTCGGAGCTTCTCCGCGGGTCTGCCCTCGGAGGTGCCGCTCCTATTCCTTACAGACTGGTATCGTAGCAGAGGGAGAGCGGCACGGACGTGCAGAATATCAGACCAGTGGGAGCTCTGGCGGCGGGAGGAAGTCCGCGGCGGAAATGGCGACCAGGAGCGTCGTCTGCCTTTGCGCGACAGCATCGCTAAAGCGCGCAGTGCCGTGCTGAACGGCGTCGGCACTGTCGGTGTTTGAAGTGGCGCGTGTCGGCGCCAGCAGGGGCAAGTTCCCCGTTTGAACCGCACGCAGCGGCGGTGTTTGAAGCGGCGCGTGTCGGCGCCAGCAGGGGCAAGTTCCCCGTTTGAACCGCACGCAGCCGCGGTGTTTGAAGCGGCGCGTGTCGGCGCCAGCAGGGGCAAGTTCCCCGTTTGAACCGCACGCGGCCGCGGTGTTTGAAGCGGCGCGTGTCGGCGCCAGCAGGGGCAAGTTCCCCGTTTGAACCGCACGCAGCGGCGGTGTTTGAAGCGGCGCGTGTCGGCGCCAGCAGGGGCAAGTTCCCCGTTTGAACCGCACGCAGCGGCGGTGCTTGAATCGGCGCGTGTCGGCGCCAGCAGGGGCAAGTTCCCCGTTTGAACCGCACGCAGCGGCGGTGCTTGAAGCGGCGCGTGTCGGGCGGCAAGTTCCCCGTTTGAACCGCACGCAGCGGCGGTGCTTGAAGCGGCGCGTGTCGGCGCCAGCAGGGGCAAGTTCCCCGTTTGAACCGCAGCGGCGGTGCAGCGGCGCGTGTCGGCGCCAGCAGGGCAAGTTCCCCGTTTGAACCGCACGCAGCGGCGGTGCTTGAAGCGGCGCGTGTCGGCGCCAGCAGGGGCAAGTTCCCCGTTTGAACCGCACCCAGCGGCGGTGCTTGAAGCGGCGCGTGTCGGCGCCAGCAGGGGCAAGTTCCCCGGTTGAGCCGCACGCAGCGGCGGTGCTTGAAGCGGCGCGTGTCGGCGCCAGCAGGGGCAAGTTCCCCGTTTGAACCGCACGCAGCGGCGGTGCTTGAAGCGGCGCGTGTCGGCGCCAGCAGGGGCAAGTTCCCCGTTTGAACCGCACGCAGCGGCGGTGCTTGAAGCGGCGCGTGTCGGCGCCAGCAGGGGCAAGTTCCCCGTTTGAGCCGCACGCAGCGGCGGTGCTTGAAGCGGCGCGTGTCGGCGCCAGCAGGGGCAAGTTCCCCGTTTGAGCCGCACCAGCGGCGGTGCTTGAAGCGGCGCGTGTCGGGCAGGGGCAAGTTCCCCGTTTGAACCGCACGCACCGTCGGCGCCAGCAGGGGCAAGTTCCCCGTTTGAACCGCACGCAGCGGCGGTGCTTGAAGCGGCGCGTGTCGGCGCCAGCAGGGGCAAGTTCCCCGTTTGAACCGCCGCAGCGGCTGTGTTTGAGGGCGTATCATCACTAGTATGGGGAGATCTCCCGTTTGAACTGCTCCCTAGGGCACGTATGTTGTAGCTGCGACGCGGCGAGGAGGCTAGCGACACGGCGCGGCAAGGTGCGGACAAGGTGACGCGGGCGGGTGGACGAAGAAGGGGGCTCCTCGGCTGTCGTCCTTGGAACTCCACTGCTTCATCTTAACACCTTTTCTGAATCTAAACCTCCCTTGGCCTCCCCCTGCTCCGCTCCTTTGACTCCACCAGATTATCAGTCAGATGAACGTCATCCATGCAGAGTGGATGGTGTGGTGCTTGCCACCCTTATCACAACGAGGGTCCGAATGATCCCTGGAAATGGATCCACGGTCAGAGTTCAGAGAGATCCCGCCTGGCTGCTCCGGCAAGGTGCAAATCTCGTTCCAATCCAAGCATTACTCCGCTATGTATGGATCTGGATGAGAAAGTATCATCATCACCATGGCCTGCAGCCCCTGATCTGGACAACTCGACGGGCGATCGCTTAAAGGTTTGCAAGGGGAATGATCTCTGCAAGGACGGCCTCAGTGTTTCGGGTGATTCTTCCATGGGAATCTGATAACACGGAAGATTTCAGCTGAGGTTCATACGGTCTGACTTTATCAGGAGAGGAGATACGGAACTCCAACGGGCAGCTTCTAATGGCGGGTTGTCATCGTTCTGATCACTCGAGCTGGAGTTACTCCAAGGTGCCGACCTCGAGCTGCAGTGGAGAGTCATCGCCGGAAGTTTCCAACTTTCCTTTGTTATTTGGATGGGCTCACAAAAAGGGGCGTCGGGTTTGATGCACTTGTGTAATGGCACAAGGGAGAGAGAGAGAGAGAGAATAATCCATTGGTCGACTCGCAGCCTTACAAAGATAAGCAGCAATAGAAAATCATCGAACGCCGATATTTGTTCAGATAAACATGAAACGATCCATTTGGAGCTGAAGCCATCCAATGACACTCCCCCATTCGGGAAGCAGATCAAATAAGTGGCAGGGGGAGACCTCACAGGAAGAAGAGGATCTCCGGAGAAGAAGCGTCGACACCCTTAAAAGCCGGAACGCACCGTGAGGACATTAAACGGCCGTCCTCACTCACTCTCTACCCTGAGACTGCCCCCTCTCAAATCTTCCCGCTGACCAAATTTTGGGCTTCCCACCGGCGTGTTTTAAAACTCGGACATTTTAGTCTACCCTAACATTTTTAAAAATTAGAAAACATCATTAAAACAAAAATATTTGAAAGTTTAATATCCTTTGACCTGTCAAGGCTAGCCATTTTTTATGGTTCAGAAGGATAAGAGAGGCCCTAGGCCACTCTATTCTAAGGCCATTTTGTCAAGCTTATCTTTCCACTATACGAGGTTACAACAACGTAATCTTGGCATGGGTCTAAGCGGCTCATAGGCGTATGTGTGTGTGGTGGTAATGCTGGCATGACACAACACATGCAAACTAGCATTGCATGCGTGAGAACACATGGCAGTTGACTCTGTTAGTGTGGGGTGAGGTTCCTGCAAACCTCACTAGACGTTGGCATAGCATGGTGCAGCATGGCATGGCATCAGCACAATGTCTAGAGCCAACAAGGTTCATGAGGGTGAACTTCAGTAGATGTGGACATGCGGTAGCATGTGCGGCGGGTGCATAGACAACATGAGTGGAATGGATGTGATTAATGGTTGTGGATAACTAATAAGAGAACTAACAATCAATGAGCGTGGACATCAAATTTGAGTGCAACTAACATCAATGTGTTATAAAAAACCAACAATGATGAAAAAAAGGCCATAATAGATGCAATAATTCCACTTGACAAAGTAGTAGAATGCAAAACAAGGGACATTAGCACATGATGACAATTTCTTACAAAAGCTTGAATTCTATAAGAATTTCACAATGTCATATTAGGCAATCTTACTTGGGCAGCTGCCATTGTTGGTGCAAGCGAATTTCCCATGAACCTCGGCAGCTGCTGGCGTGATATGACGTAGCATCGCCGCCATGGGGATGGCACATGACCAGAGCGGACAGGGCTCACGGAGGAACCTAGTGAATTTCAAAGAAAGTGGACATGCGGCTGCACATGCCAAATGTGGAGTGACGGAGAGAGCCGTGACAGGCACACCATTTTTGGCGATCACTACTGGCCCTCCCCTTGGATCTCCTTGCTGCTTGGACGTCCAAGGCCACACGTGGTTGTGCCTCTCGGAGGACCAGCCAGCCACATGACACCCTTCATTAAGGGGTAGGCCGAGTGGGTACTAAGGTTTCATCGAGTTGAAGTTATATGGGGTAGATTTAAGGCAAGGCCCTGGAAATATCTACCATTTGTGATGATTTTGGGCGAACTCCTCGGCCGACATGAATGGAAATCTTCCACTGGGCATTCAGCAGGCGCGGCTCTGCGGGCCGTCTTCTTCTGGGACCCAAGCAAGGCCTCGCTGGGATGGCTGGATGGAGATCCCCCAGATGAATTCTGTACACGCTCGAGCTTCCATCCTCTCTCCACCTCGGTTTATTCCTGGGCAAGCTCTGAAAGAAACCAGGGTAGATACATTCGTTCCTTCCTCCCTCCCGCAGTCTCATCTTCTTCTTCTTCTTCCTCTTCTTTTTCTTCTTCCTTTGAAAGGTGGGCCCGTCGTCGTCTTTGTACAAAAGGGGGGCGGGGGGCGGCGGCGGCGGGCCGATCGAAGAAAACGCGGGGCCAATCCGTCAATCTCTGGTGGTCAATACATACGCCCGGCACCTGTTCGGCGCATTTCCCCGACCACCACGGCGGCAGAGGAACACTTCTAGGCGTGCCGGTGGGCGGAGCTGCCGTCGGAGGACAGGCCCGCGGGCTCCCCCACCTCGGCTTTGCAGAGGGGGCACAGCGCGTTTATCTTGAGCCACTTGTCCACGCACGCCATGTGGAAGAAGTGCCCGCAAGTCAGCTCCCGCAGCTCGTCCTCGTTCGCGTACTTGGCCAGGCAGATGCAGCACACCTGCGGACAGCCGTCAAGGATGAGATCAATCTCAAGCAGAGTCTCTACAGGTGATCATAAAATGAGGTCCTGCTGTCTCTCAATCACAAGTCCCAAAAACTTTCCACTTTCACAGAGAGAGAGAGAGAGAGAGAGAGAGAGAGAGAGAGAGAGGGAGAGAGAGAGAGAGGGAGAGAGCAAGGACTTCCCGGTGCTGGATCATCCCCTCTGAAATAGTGGAGAGCAGCAGTATGGCCTTTCTTTCTCGCGGTACGAAGAAAAGGGAAAATAAACTACTAAAAATAGACAGATAAAATTGAAGCAAACTTACAGCATCTTCGGCAGAGATCATACGCTCTTTATCAGTACCCACAGCCACTATTCCACCCTCAGAGTTGATCTCACCGTCATCCCTGTTCCGATCAGATTTTGACTTGAACTTGTAAGTCGGTAGAGTATTAAGCAACTCCGGCGTGGCCCCCCTATTCTGGACCATATCCTCTCTCAAGCCCAAAATGGAGATGATACATGGCAAGCAGCAGCAGATTGTCGCACAAAGAATAAAGGGCATCGCATACCCGATGCAGCTGAAGGTGAGGAACACTATACACAATCTGACGGCCAAGAGATCAAAAAAAAAAGTTCAGATGGGTGGATCTGAGAAAGACGCTGACAAATTGCGAACCATTTTTGTACCTGTACAAGTTGGGAGAATCCGAGGCTGATGAGTGCCCACCAAATATCCATACATTGCCAACTACGAACCATACTGCAAAGAAGCAGTCCAAGGCCATCTTGAAGTGGTCGACCAACGCAATGAACCTGTCGAGTACATAATCACCTCTCATGAGAAACGTTCTCAATTGATCCTAAGCGCCAGCCACTCATACAATTTAAAACACAATAAGACGAATGACTAATTCGCATGCAGCACATTTATACAGGGATAATGCTCAATACTTGCTGAAGAAAATCTGCTCAGTACATGCTTCATTTTCTGCTCTTCAATAAACTTTTGCTCTTTCATCAGTCTGGTTATTTGGCGTAAATACGCTTCCACTGAAGACTGCTTATTTAAATGAGCTTATACATTCATTCAACAGAAAAGAACAAACACTGTAGAGGCAATATATTCTCTCTCAGCATACAAGAACAAATGGATCGGTGGAAAATATGATTCTAATATAAATCCGATCAGTTTATGTCAGTCAAGCCGATAGAAGGCTAGAAGCAAGGTTTCCAAGTTACAAAATTCGACAAAGAAGTCAACCGATGTTTGATTACTCTCAGATCCTAGTCAATTCTACATAATTTTTGCATTGGACGCCGCTGTTACAACTTGAATCAATCGAGTATGTCATTTAGGTGCTCAATAAAGACAAATACCTCAACCTCGGGTAATCCTTTGAGTCTATCATACTATTAAGAATAATAATGATGATGATGATAATAATAATAATAATAATGATGATGATGATGATGATGTAAATCATTAGAATTTCAATCCTCACCCTTCTAAAAGTAATTTTGGAGGCAACATTTTCTTACATGGCAGATAGAACCTGGTTTAATTCAATCAAGATAGTATGACTAATAAACTCATTGTGACAATACGAACCAGACCCCAATTATACACAAAAAGGGTTGAATTTCCTTTGAACTAAAAAAAAACACAGGAATATTCTAAAGGTTGAAAAGATAATGACGACAACTTCTTTTATATTCTGAGTCTTTCAGGTCAAAGAAATCTCCTTATTGGCATCTAAAACCCAAAAAAATGAACTATTTGATATCAACATTAACACGTAGAAACTGCAGCTACGAAGTCCAAAAAGAGAAATAACTCAAGTTATTTTGAGCATGGCTTCGAGTAAATCACTATAAGATGACGTCATACTCATTTGCATATGAAACCTGTGAGTTTAATAGTAAAAACATCAAAATGTTAACATAAATGTGGCTATTTGAGAGCCATATCAGTTCGAAAAACAAACAGCGCCAAATGAAAACTTTTCCAGAAAATATCGCAAAGTTTCTCACAATCAAGACTTTTCTGATAGTACATGCCCAAGGAGAACCATAATGGCCCAATGCTTTAGTTCCAGAAAAATGAAATTTTCCCTTTAAATTACTCTACATCTGTTCGCAACCTAAGGGCATAGAAACCCAAGCAAGACAGGGGCAAGAAAATATCCACTCTATTTGCATCATCCATGATTATTCAGCTGTTCCAGTCCTCATGTTTGATGTCTCATTCTACGTGTCCTAAGTATTGATTGGGAATTTACGTTATGCTGTGTGTAACATTGCATATAATTTTCTAGAATAGTGTATAAGCAATTCGATGCTTAAAACCACTAAACAAAAGTTATGGATTTGAACCAAAATGAAATGAAAGATGAGGCCAGTGATCTTAATATTTTCTTGTTCTTTCCAGAATTATTAGAAAACAAACATCAACAGAAAACGAATGGCACTATGAGTTTGACTGTCGATTGGAACGTTTAGGGATCCAAGCATTTTACAAGACGTTAATTTTTTCTAGAAAAATTCAATACAGATGAATCTACAAAAGATCTTTTCATCCAAAATAACAATCGAAGTTCAACCTTGATAAACTCTAGAATGGATCATATTAATTACCACATTACATAGGGTCTGCTCAACTGCAATGGTTGTGTTAAAACCCAGATTTTTTACTAAAAGTCTAGAAGTTATCTCTGCAAGAAACAATTGAACAGGTTATTTTCTTCCAGCTACCAGTTAGATGGTAGCACTTGAAGGGTATATTATGTAGCACAATGCATTGCATTTGTGGTAATAAGCAAGCATATTGACCAAGAGGCACATCCAAATATACGTAGCAAGGTGTGGGTGTCGCAAAAATGATGGCATGGAAGACATAAAAGGAAATCTAGATAATGACGGGATAGTAGTCAGCTAGGGAACAAAGCAAGACGATCATGATTTCTATCAAAACTTTAAAAATGTTTGATCGTACAAAGTTTAACATAACCAGGATTTTTTAAATGACATATTAAGATCCATTTGTCCAAGATAGTTGAATCATCCTCAAATATTTTACAGCCGTTATATCATTTCTGCGATTTTGACAATTTTGATAGAAGATCACAACAAAGAAAAAGAAAGGTTGCGTGCTCTCATCTGGGACAAAGAATCAGCGGAAATCTTTCCATTCTTCTTAGAAATCAAAATTTCAACTTTCCGCGTGTAAGAAGAGAAATTCGCAGTAGTACAACATCAAGTCAATTTTCAAACATCGAATCAGATTGGAACAAATGCATAGTACAAATTACTCATAAAACAGTACGAATCAAACACAAAATTGTTTTGCTTCAAAGTCAATGAAACCTAATTTGATCGACCATATGACTGGACTAATAATTGCACTCATAAAATACCTTGGATTTGCAGTAATGGAAGTTTGTCCATTGCTTGAATTTCCCACTGCGCTCTGTGCTTCAGCTTCTGGGATCTGAATAACTGAAACAGCAGCATACGGAGCCTGTTCAACGGGGTTGTTCTGAGAGGAATCTTGACGTGTATGTGCCACATCTTGGTCGGCTCCCTGATTGTTACGGTGTATGTACCGCCAGTACAGATGGGGAAGGGTGGCAAAGCAGCCAACTGTATAGCCTATAACCCACTCAAACAAGGGAGCTTTTGGATGCTCATTTGTTGATAATGACAAAACAATAAGAGCTGCAATTATTTGACTCATATTGACTACAAGTTCCACAGAAATCCACAAGCCAGAATTCAGTGGACTTCTGTGACGCCGGCCATAACTATCACCTCTCCGATTAAAAGCAGCATTTCTAGGGTTAGACACAGTGGATGATGATGATGACGAAGAAGAAGATTGAAAACCAGGAGTGTGAGTGTTCGTTGAAGGTCTATCTTCATGATTTAATCCATCTGAGTCGCTGGGATCATCTTCATGAGAGATTGAAGAGGAAGGAAGACTGCCCCTGGTGATATCAATAGCATGTTGTTCACGTACACCACGGTTTTCTTGACCCTCCATTAGCAAAGGATATCTATCTGTCGAGGCTTCACTTTGTTGCCCCACTAAGGGAACAGCCATCAAAATCCACCAGAAACAATAGCATGGGAAGAAGCATAGACGAACAGTTGATTAACACCTCGCCAAAGCCTTCCCTCTGCTCTAAAAAAAAAAGAAAGAAGGCCAATCTTTACTTAGAATGAAGGGCTCACTTCTTCTTCAAATTTTAAAAAATGCATTTACATCCAAAGCATGATGCCGACAAATTTTGTTCACAGTAACCTCTTAAAGATTGAGAAACTTCCAAAATTCAGACAGAGGAGAAGTACAGTCTTCCACGTCCAAAGGGAAAAACGCATGTTGACAACATAATGAGCTGAAATGAAACGAAATAGTTTCTAAGAAAAAGTGTGGCTTAAACTATACCTGTTACTTGTAGGTGAATGTTGATTTGACTCCGGAATTCGATAAGTCTCTTTTCGAGAGTATATTATCGCATTTTAACTTCATCTAGCTGACAGTGACGACGATATTGTGGGGTTCAATATCACATAGCACATGTGTACGTATTTCAGAGGCTTTTGATAGCATTAAACGAGACATGTATCCTACCGAAGCTAAGACTAAACAGAAACTAAGTAGGAAATATAATTGTAAAGCTATGACTCCCAAATAAACTAATAAAGAAATTAGCGAATACTGTCATGTACACTCAATTTTATACTATAATCCAGAATGCCCTTGTTCACACGGTAAAATTAAAAGCGAGGCAACTAAGACAAATTGATAAAAATAAATTTGAAGTTTCTTTTATTGGAGAGGAACGTATCATATGTCACAGATGACACGAGAAATCTATCTCATCTGAGTTAAAAATTCAAATTAGCAGAATATCTGGGAGCAACCTGACGAACTACAAAGAGCTATCAAAAGAATCCAGGTGTCGGTTTGCTCAGTTCTAAAAAACAACATTACATCCTTCCGTCTTCTGAGCATTTATAGATTGCAAAGTCTACGAAAAAGGCATATCTCACAATACGTTTCCGCAAAAAGTTGATAGCCAAAAAATATTTTCAGTGTCATATGCATAAGAAAATTGCACGTTCCATATCCTAAAAGCATGAACGAATATTCGGCTAAAAATGAAGCAAGACAGTGGAATTCATGAATATGGAAATATAAAAAAAAAAATAATTCCATATCTTTCTCCAACGTGCCTTGATCTCAAAGAAAAAAAAAAGACGAAAAAGGGGGACGAACAGAAAATTAGATGAAAAAAACAAATGGCAAGATTCAAGACCAAGTTCACAGCTCCAAGCAAACACCGCCGTCTCAGCTATTGGACTCGCGCAGAAAAATGTAATAATCCTAGATCAAGAATCGACATCCCAACGCAAGAGTCAAAAAGCGCTATGCAGAAATCTGCAGCCGACGCCCAACGGTGTTCACTTCGAACCCTAGCACCCCCGAAGACGAAAAATATCATCGAAACAACACACAGATGGCGGATGAGGAAACCCTAGGGTCAAAGATGGGATGCGCTGCCCCGATGTCTTCGAACGCGGCGACAAGTCAGAGGCCGAAACAGATGAATCACGCTCACCAGATTTCCCAAGCAATTCCAGTCAACGGAAGACGATCGGCATCCGTCGGGGCGCACCGCTCTCACGATCGTTCCTCCTCCCAATTTCCCGATTTCCTCCTGTCAGCTTTCTCCTCCCCCTTCCCCTTCCCGCAGCCATCTCCACATCGATAGAGAGAGAGAGAGAGAGAGAGAGAGAGAGAGAGAGGAATTTTTTTTTTTTATCCGAAGATATTACGGCACTTACCTTTCAACTGGACGAGTTCGGCCCAGTGAGTCAACCCCCTCGACTCCCCGCTAATGGTTCTGGCGTTCGAACGAAAAAGTCCACCGAAGTCTCTTTCGATCACGATTGCGATGCGCTTAATGTCGACGTACCGCGCTTATTAGCCGTCCGATGAGTAGGCCCCAAATCCTTGACCCATTAGCGAGATTGGCTCACGATCTTGATCGGACGGGTCAAATCTCCGAAACCGTTTTTTCCGCGAAAATGTAGAAACACGACTACCGGGGCAGGGCCTGGGCTGGGTAACCCACCCATTAAAATACCATAAACACCCTCATTAGACAGTAAGGCATTCCGGTCTGAATGCGTCGTTACTCAATGGTAATTTAGTCATTTAATAATCCGTATGCGCACTGAGTCTCCGGGCGACTTCCGGCAACCCGTCGTAGGTCCGAAATGAAGTCGACGGCTCTGCCACGTGGAAATTCCTCCTGGCAGGGAATTAATTAAAAAAATGAGGAAATACTCGACACCGATGGGACCTCGTGGAACGCGAGCGGCAGGAGAAGCGTATGCGGTCAGCCCATTAACCTTCCGGGGCTTTCGGGCCAACCAGCCACGTGCGACGCGGCCCAAGTCAGAATGAGGGCCCAGGTGACGTGGCATCCTGGCCGTAGTGGACTGACCGGCAATTTGCGGTCAGATCCTGGCGGCGGCGCGCGAAACGACAGCCGACAGCCGACAACCCACCAACATAGAAAGGAGGCCCGCGACCGGCCGGGGCGGTCCACCGTGGCAGGTTGTAGTCAAACATGGGAGTCCAGTCGGACTACATGCGAAGGACATCGACAGGTGTCGTGCCCACAACGAAAACCGAACGCATTCGGTGACTATTGTCAGGCCACGTCAGAGGAAAGAGCTGAGACGCATGTGGCTAAGCCGCTTGGCGCGCCGCCATTCGGGGAAAACCGAATTCCAAAACGTTATTAGCCAATAAAAAACAGAGCTTCTAGCGACGTCTAACGGAAAGATAACGGTGGGCCGGCAGTCAAAATTGATCCGAACTGGCGGCGGCCAGAAGGGTGTTATCGGCATTTAAGTTTGGGAAATGAGGCCGCTGGGGCGGGTGGCCGGCCGGGCTTTAAACATCCGAGGTGACAGCGGTGTGAGGGACACAGCTTGCCATCTTTCCGAAAATAAACTGCGAGCCTGTGCGTTCTCCGGCCTCCCTGGTAGCTTCTAGGGTTTCTTCCGCCTCGTAGATCGCCGGGCAGCGGGATCGGAACGGGGCAGGGAGGAAGGGAGTGCGAGGAAGGGATTCCTGCCTATTTGGAGCGCTGCGGAGAGGTGTTGGGGGGGAGGTCTCGTCGCTCTTCGCAGGAGGTATGTGTACACGTTGTGCCTGTTCTTTTCCTGGTATTCGTTCTCCGGGGGTCATCTGTTCTGGCATTCCTCTTTCGGATCACAATGGCCCGTTCTCATATGATTTTGCACCCGGATGTCCGAATGTTTATATGATTTCGATCGATTTTCTTTAGATTCGAATCGGGTCAATGTATCTAGAAAAATATTAGGATTGCAGCCAATTTCGCGGTTTTCTAGGCTGCGAGGATCTGAAATTCTCGTCCTTGTTTGGTTGTTCTTCGCCCATCGGATTTAGATCTGACTTTTTTTTTATCATTTTTACTATCCCTCTTTTGTGGCATATTTCGGTAAGCAACGTCATTCGTTTTTTGGTTACGATTTTTTTCAAGGCTTAGTCTTCCTCTGCGCGCGAATTTGCAGTAATGCTGGTGACCGGAAATCTATATTTTATCTCGTTTATTTTTTTAATTTGTTGCTCATCATGGAACTTCTAATCCCATGTATCTTATCTGTTTGATTGTGTCCCGACGGGTGACATAAGTTTTGTTCCTTTTGTTTCAAACATCCACATATTGTTTTGTAACTCTGGCTGAAGACTTTGTCGTCTCTTCACAGACGCGCCATCTGATATCCGAATCGGTCGTCTAGTTGGAGTTCTCTGTTTTCAAATCATGGCTGCTGCTGCTGCCGCTGCCTTCTTCCCATCCCCTTCCTCTTCTGCTGCTTCAGCCAAAGGTTCGACGCCCCTTGGTGGAGGGACTGATAGTTTGGATACCCGGGGTATCAAGTCCAAGTCGCTGTCTTCCTCTGGGGCGATGCAAGTCAAGGCAAACGCTCAAGCTGTTCCCAAGATCAATGGAACCCGAGCTGTCCTGAAGACCGATGTCTCGAAGACAGAGGATGATGTATTGTCATCAACCCCTCGGACGTTCTATAACCAGCTGCCAGACTGGAGCGTGCTCCTTGCTGCCATCACAACTATATTTCTGGCTGCAGAGAAACAATGGACGCTTCTGGATTGGAAGCCTAAGCGGCCTGACATGCTTGTGGATGCATTTGATTTTGGGAAGATTGTTCAGGACAGCTTGGTTTTCAGGCAGAACTTCTCTATAAGATCTTATGAAATTGGGGCTGATCGAACAGCTTCTATAGAAACATTGATGAATCACCTACAGGTTCGTGATGTCGTGTGTTACTTGTTGATAGTGAATTCTTGTTTTGTGTCTGTCATCTTACGGGTTCTTGAATTTTCAGGAGACAGCATTAAATCATGTCAAGACTGCAGGTCTCCTGGGTGATGGTTTTGGCTCTACGCCAGAAATGAGTAGAAGGAATCTCATATGGGTTGTAACAAAGATGCAGGTTCTTGTGGAACGCTACCCTTCCTGGTTAGTTGCTTGTATTCAGACGGATAAGGTCAAAATAGGCAATCTATCCCTGACTTTCCTTTTTCTATGGAGCATATGTGCATAGAGAATAGAACATTTGTTTCTGGGAAGACCTAGTTGCAGAATTCGTGCAAGATGAAATGGTTGATAGTGTATATTCAGCTGGATGTTTAAATATATTTTCTTGGCTCACTGTCATCTGTGCAAAAAGTACTCTTCTTTTATAGATGTTTCCGTTTTACATGTTTTTAAGACAAACGAAGAATTGGGATGCAGTATGCAGACCATGTCCGACGTGTTGATTTTTGTAATTACTATGAGCTTTCTTTTCGTCCTGTCTGAACATTCCCATTTGTTTGCATGTTCTACTCTGCTGAAGAAAAGATCGGGTTTTTTTGTCTGAGCTTTATGGGATCTCATTTTATTCATGATTAGGTTTTTACTGGATTAAATCAATCCAATGAATTGTATGTATGTTGTTTTCACTTCCTTTCTTTTAGACAAATTAGTGTGAAATAAACAAACCATCTTCGTTTCTTGTGTCAATTTGTGAGATTGGAGCTGATTCATCTGGCTCATTGGTTCTTATTTTCAGGGGAGACGTTGTTGAGGTAGATACGTGGGTCGCTGCATCTGGAAAGAATGGCATGCGTCGTGATTGGCATGTGCGTGACAGCCAAACGGGACAGACCATTACTAGAGCAACTAGGTCAGAGCTTTCTCGACGGCATGGATTCCACCTAGAGCTGCAATGCTGCAACTTATATCAGACTTTATTCTGATTCCAAAGGACTTATTTATATTTTGATTTTCATGCAGTGTGTGGGTGATGATGAATAAACACACGAGGAGATTATCCAAAATCCCAGAGGAAGCAAGGGCAGAAATAGAGCCTCATTTCGTTGAGCGTAGCGCTATTCTGGATGAAGACAGCAGAAAGCTCCCAAAGCTTGACGACGGAACGGCAGATTTCGTTCGTGAGGGTTTGAAGGTATGCCTCAGGCTGACGCCGCCTGATATGCAATTATTTCTTGAATAAAAAATATGTTTTTCTACCGGAAAAATAATATCATCTCCCTGTTTACGGAACATACAGCCTCGCTGGGGCGATTTGGATGTCAACCAGCATGTAAACAACGTGAAATATATCGGTTGGGTTCTTGAGGTACCTCTCTTAACCTATAATTTTACCTCCACTTTTTTATGGAGTATCCTCGATAGTGCAGACATTTTTATTTTGCGTTGCATAAATGTGTGGCCATATATAATTCAGTGCCCGAGCTGGATTTTCCAATTTACTCTTCAGAAGCCGAACCCGTTGACCCAAAAATGACCCATCCACGATGCATTGAAAGACCGAAAAAGGTCAAGCCCTCATCAAAATCCATAGCAGGTCCCAAAACCCTGAACTTGCTACCTGAGGGCCTTTGCTGGATTTTTCTCCCGATCCGTGGCTCACGATTTCTAGCCTTCCAAATTCCTGAGGCTCCAGCGTTGCGGTGATCTTTCTGTTGCATCTGTTTCATCATTCTCTGTGGCTCCTGCGACGATGTAGCTTTGGTCTCCCTCAACCCCCGGAACGCGCTGCTCATCCCGTGCAGCGAGAAATCTCTGTTCCTCTCTGTTTTATTCCTCATGGCGGCGACCTTCTGCATCTGCATGTTATCAAGAAACCAGCCGGACCGGCGCTCAAGGTCGCCGGAAATCCTGGCGCCCTAAAAGCATTAGAAAAGATAAATTTGTCGGCTGGGCAAATGTCAGCTCTGCTGATCTCGAAAGCTGACCTAGAAGCGGCCACCACCCCCACCTAATCTCAATGTATCGTGATATTAAAAAAATTTCTTGTACAGTAGATGGATGCATCAGAGAAGAAGCAAGCACATGCCCTGCTGGCCCCAATCTCAGTAGCTCCCCGGCGTTCTTATCCACGCCGTCGCCGTATCCACACATTCGGGCGAAGTGCTGTCCAACTGTCTGAGTCTGTGACCATGGCCTCGATTGATGGCGAGGGGGGCGGGGCGGGGGGGGGCTTGCTTGGTTGGCTGCCAGATAACAATGTTTCGTCGTCATTCTCCATTATCTTTATCCCTGCGAGGTGTCTCCCATTTGCAGAGCGTGCCGATGCCGATCCTGGAGGACCACGAGCTCTGCGAATTGACTCTGGAGTACCGGCGCGAGTGCGGGAGGGACAGCGTGCTGCAGTCCCTCACCGGCGTCAACGCCCGCTGCGCCGAGGCGGCGCCGCCGGAGGCCGGCGTCGAGTGCCACCACCTCCTCCGCCTCGCCGACGGCGCGGAGATCGTCCGCGGCAGAACCGCGTGGAGGCCCAAACCTCCCCGCTCCCCCGGCGAGACCGCCGCCTGACTCCAGGAAGAAGAAGATGAAGAATTTGAGGAAGCTCCCACACCTCTCCGCCTTCGCCGGCGACTGAGCGGCGGTATTGGTTGACCTCCTCGCCGTGTCTTGCCTGCTGTGTGACTTTCCAACGGGCTGTGATGCTGTGCATAGAGACGAGTCACTGCCCCACGGCTCAGGTGATATTATTTTATTTCATTCCTCTCTCTCTCTCTCTCTCTCTCTCTCTCTCTGCCTGCCTATCATAACTCCTGGGATCTTTGTAAGATGTACCCCCACGGTGACGACGAATCTGTTCAGTTTCTCTCCACGTGTCGCGATTCCCGTCAAGATGGGCCGGCCGGTATCTTAAAGGCCCATCACCTCCGGTGGGCCCACTTCGATGCACTTGGGCCCCACCCCAACCCTGCTGCCACCTGTTTCAGCCGCCCCGGTCAGCCCAGCCCGCCCGCAATGACCGCAAATTAATTAAATGTGCCCCGCTTGAAATTATAATAAAAAATGAATTCCCATACAAATATTAAATTAAATAATTAAAATGTATTATAAAAGCGTAGTAAACGTCGTTAATTCGGCCCACTTGGGGAAGTTACCGTTGGGCTTGAGATATCGGGCCGAATGCGTCGGGCCCGATGCTGACCCAAGCACGAGGTCCGTACGTTTCCCGCTCCTCGAGTTCCGTGCTGCCGCCGGGCTGTCCGCCATTAAGGGAGTCGGCCCAGAATACCCCTGATATCCTTCTTGTCAGTAGTAAATCACAAAAATACCCATTGTCCCCTTGGGAGTGAGCAGAGAGGGCGGTGCGGTCACCGCTGGGAAGGAAGGGAGGTGGCGGCAGCGGGCGGCTACCGACACCTCCTCCCTCGAGTATTTTTTATGAAGAAAGCGAAACAGGGAACCGGTCGCCGACCGCTCAATAAAGCGCTGCTTTTTCACACGTGGACGGCGGTCAGCCTGGCGTCCGGTGATTCGTAGATCGGACGGCCGGAATGAATCGATTGCGGTCCCACTCCGGGAGCTCCTGTGGAGCCGACACGTGGCCAGACAGGTACCGTCACCCTCTTCGTCATTTACCGGCACGGGCGAATCGCGACCCGCGGAACTAATGCGCTGTCTGGCGCGAAATAGTCCACACCCGTTTCTCTCCGCTACTTAAGGCCGAGAGAAATTAGAGAGAGAAATACGAGAGGGAGAGACACAGAGGCTCTGAGAGAGAGAGAGAAGGGGGAAGGGGAGAACCCTAGTGTTGATCAGTGGCTGCGGAAGACGCGGAGGGGAGCGATGACGGCGGAGGCAGCGAAGAGTTCGCTGGAGTCTGGAGACTCGGAGCTAGATTTTGAGGAAACGGAGTTGAAGCTGGCGCCGCCGGGGTGGAGCTCGAGGGGCGGCGGAACATCGGCGGAGGGCGAGAGGAAGCGTGGCTTCTCGGAGGCTGTAGAGCCAGGTCTCGGCGGTTCTTCCAGCAACGCCTGGACTGCGCACGGCGTCGAACTGTCGGTACGCTCGGAGGAGTCTAAGCCGTCCGGCGCCGCGAAGCCTGCAGCCAAGTGAGTGCCGGGGCCGACTATTGCCTATCTGCTTGTACATCCCTTGACGTAGATCCGATCCGTCTCCTGAATTTTGGTATAGACGTCGCCATTGCCTTCTACCATTGATCCGATCTCTCTGCTACCTGAGTCAACAGATTTGGTGTCTTCATCGCGGTCTATGTCTAGATCTCTTCACTGGATCTGATCGGGATTCCATGTGATAATTTAGGGCGCAGGTGGTCGGATGGCCGCCGGTGCGATCGTTCCGGAAGAAGGCGCTGAAGAGCTGCTCGTACGTGAAGGTGGCTGTCGACGGCGCTCCATACTTGCGGAAGGTTGATCTGGAGATCTACAGTGGCTACCAGGACCTGCTGGCCGCCCTGGAGGAGATGTTCTCCTGCTTCACCACCCGTGAGTGCCTCTCACTTTGTTGGCATGCTCCGCCGAAACCATATCTGGTTTGCCGATCTCTCTCTCACAGGCTGAATTTGTCTTCTATCGTCTCTCCCAGGGAACTACCCGACGCAGGGGAGACTGGTGGACACTGTGAACGGCACGGAGTACGTCCCGACCTACGAGGACAAAGACGGCGACTGGATGCTCGTCGGCGATGTCCCCTGGAAGTAAGGCCTCCTTTTCAGATTCTCCCTCTAAAATATAGCCTGTCACCCGTGCCCCTAACTGCGCAGCGACAGGAGGCCTCGCTGGGGTCGATCATCCTTGAATTATTGCCATCACTTCACGGGGAGTCAATCATTGGGGTCCATCCGTCGATCCTCCTCTGGCCCTACGTCGAGGCTACCGCGGTAGAAACGCGGGGAAGCGGGGAAAATCGACAGGGAGGGAGATGTTTGGTTGTCGCATCTCCACTGGCTAGAGATTAAACCCCAGGGCCCCAGTCATGTTGATTGACACAATCTAGAACAACAGGGCGGCACCGATTTACTGCTTGCTGATCTCATCTTATTTTGCTCGCAGTATGTTCGTCGAGACCTGCCGGCGTCTCCGCTTGATGAAGAGCTCCGAGGCCGTGAATCTAGGTAAAGAGCTGTTCGATCCCCTCGCCCCCCCCACCCCCGGAAGCCGTCTGCCGGAACCCATCCTCGCCTTCTCATCTCATCTGCCGGGTCCGCTCATGCAGCAGTGCCGAGCACGACGAACCAGAGGCCCGTCGGCGGAAGGTGAGGCGGCGATCTCCTCCACCGCGCCCCGTCGGAGCTCATCCAAGACGAAAGAAAAAAAATTGTACATACAGGGACTGGGCCGATCTTCCGTTCCTGTTTCTCCGAGGGTTGCCAGGAAAATAAGGAGAGCGCTGACTGTTCACAACCACAGCAGATATGATGTCTTCCGTCCCGTCAGAAGTCAAACCGGTTCCGTCAGAAGACCCCGTTGACCCGCTACCTGTTCCCGATCCTCGAAGTAAGATATTCCGCGGCTGGAGGTTAGGAATTAGTGGGCCCACCAGGCCTCCTAATTGGGCCATATGTGTTCCCGGCCGGCCCAGTTTTTTTATCTGTGCCGGACACGCCGGGTTCGTCTACCCTTTTTTATGTGATCGATTCGTAATTATATGTTAAATACGAGCATCTTGACGTCATTAAGGTAATCGCGATGAGGTGGACAGATGCCAGCAGGGCACGCGAGCCATGGCCGTCGAGGACGCCAGGCCCGGCTTTTGCGCGAAGCCTCGCTGGAATCCTCGGTTGTTGTGTTTCTGGGCTGGGCCCCACTGATAAAATGGGCCATTAGATTCCGCTACAGGCCCATTTACTGTGACTGGGCCTACCTTTTCCGGTTAGAAATTTTCTCTGCGGGACCACCTTACCCTGACCGTCTTCCCCAAGCCCCGCCCGCCGAGACAGAGGGAGGGAGGGAGAGAGAGAGAGAGAGAGAGAGAGAGAGAGAGAGAGAGAGGAGAAGATCTGGGAATGGCGTCGGCCTACTTTCTTCTTCTCCGTTGAGCAGCAACGGGAGCTCCCATCATCGGCGCTTGCTTCGGAAGGAGGCTTTCCCCATCCGTGGACCTCCTGGAGGTCTCGCATGGCGGCCTTGGGGCGGCTGGGGGCGGGAGAAGTAGGCGCCGGAATGGAGCCCCTGGCGGACATTCGGGAGGAGATGGCGCGCTGGTCGCAACCCACGCTCCGGCTCGGGGGCTCTGGTTCCTCCTCATCTTGATGCTCCGGTAATATCGAGGGTTTTCGGTGGTCGATCCCCGGGAGGAGCACTTTTTCTGGAGATCCGGTGATTCCTGGGGCTCGTCCGAGCGGAATGTGGCTTCCCTGACCTGGATCTGAGCGGGTTGCAGCTCTCCTCCCGTTCGATCTTGCGATCCCGAAGGTTGTAGCCTGGAGAAGCTCTCTCAGGGTGTGGGGGGATTGTTCTTCCGTGAGGAGCTCATCTGAGGAGGGATACCTAAGTTTCGCCCCCGCGCCTTCTTTCTCCCTCGATTCTTACAGAGATCCACCCCCTATTCTGTCATTATTCCCTTCGAATAGCCGAAAATGTACTGTAGATTGTGATCTCCCTCGAGTATCTAGGGTTTCCGACACGGGAAGCTGCCCTGCTCAGCCCTTCACCCTGAGTTTGGGAGGGGGGAGGATTCCGGGCTGTTCTACCGCATCCCTTGTTCGCCTGCCTCCCATCTCCGTGGGGTGGAGTCTGGAGGGTCCGGGGCCGTCTTCTCCCAATTTCTCTTCTGGTCACGGCATGCCTTGAGCTTCATCAATTCACTCTTCTGCCAATCCTCCCTCACCCGTCCCACGATGTTGAAGCAGCTCCTGAGCAAATTCCCCAGAAAGTCTTCCAGATCAGACGGCAGCTCGGATGCTCTGTCGAGCACCGGCTGCAACGACGGGACTTCGTCCGGCGGCTCGATGCAAAGAGCGAGCAGCATGAACGGTGGCTCCAACAAGTCGGCCGCCGCGGTGAAGAGGATGTCCTCCGCCGTCTTTCCGGCGAGCGTCGTCGCCGGGATCGAGCCCCTGCTGTCCTTCAGAGAAGTCTCCGGCCAGGAGAAGCAGAGCCTCTTCATAAGCAAGATGAACCTGTGCTGTGTGGTCTTCGACTTCACGGACCAGGCCAAGAACAGCGTGGAGAAGGACCTCAAGGCCCAGGCCTTGCTAGAGCTTGTGGAGCACGTCTCAACTGCGGCGACCAAGTTCTCCGAGCCGGCCATTGCTGCAAGCTGCAAGATGTTCGCCGCCAACTTGTTCCGCGTCTTCCCTCCGAACTACCGATCCGGCTCCTCGGCCAGCGAGAACGATGAGGACGAGCCCAAGTTTGATCCCGCCTGGCCTCACCTGCAGATCGTCTACGAGCTTCTGCTCAAGTTCATCGCGTCGCCGTCTCTCGATGCGAAGCTGGCGAAGAAGCACGTGGACCACTGGTTCATCCTGCGATTGCTCGACCTCTTCGATTCCGAGGACCCCAGAGAGAGGGACTGCTTGAAGACGATCCTGCACCGGATCTACGGCAAGTTCATGGTTCATCGGCCCTTCATTCGGAAATCAGTGGGGAACATATTCTACCGGTTCATATTCGAGACGGAGAGGCACAACGGGATTTCGGAGCTGCTGGAGGTCCTGGGGAGCGTCATCAGCGGCTTCGCCCTGCCGCTCAAGGAGGAGCACAAGATGTTCCTCTGCAGAGCCCTGATCCCCCTCCACAAGTCGAAGTCGGTGGGCGTCTACCTCCAGCCGTTGACTTTCTGCATCACCCAGTTCATCGACAAGGATCCGAGGCTCGCGAGCGCGGTGATTATGGGGCTGTTGAAGTACTGGCCGATCACCAGCAGTCAGAAGGAGGTGATGTTCCTCGGTGAGCTGGAGGAAGTCTTGGAGACCACCACCATGGCAGAGTTCCAGAAGGTGATGGTCCCTCTGTTCACCCGCATCGCCTGCTGCCTCAACAGCTCGCACTTTCAGGTACCTGCAGACCCCATTTTTCCTTCTCGCCGACGTATAGATATGCTCTTAGGAGTTGACTTTGGGCGCCGTCGCGGTGCTCATCGTGTTCTCTTTTATGTTGCATTTTTCAAAACTCGTGGCTGTGATGTCTCCGAGGGATGATCGAACTCCCCTGCGTCGTTGCGGTCAACGCCGTCATCTCACAGGTTGCGGAGCGAGCTCTGTTCCTGTGGAACAACGACCACATCGCCAGCTTGGTGGCGCAGAACCGCCAGGCGATCCTGCCCGTCGTCCTCCCCGCGCTGGAGAGGAACGCCAGCAGCCACTGGAACCAGGCGGTGCTGAACGCCACGCTGAACGTGAGGAAGATGTTCTCCGAGATGGACGAGGAGCTATTCCTGGCGTGCCGCCGCAACCACGAGGAAGAACAAGGGCAGCGCGCGGCGGCGGAGGAGAGGCGGCGGACGAACTGGGCGCGCATCGAGGAGGCCGCCGCAGCCGCCGCCGCCCTCCGGCCAGCGGCCGGCTACACCGCCGTGCTCGTGAATCCCCCGGCGGCGCCGCCCATCTTCACCTAGACCCCGGTGGAAATTCGGCTCGCCTTATGTAATGTAATCCCTTCGAAAATGCTGTACCTTCCGTTGAGCTTTTTATTTGCCACCTCCCCATCCCCCCACTCTGGCTTCACGGAGCCCGCCGGAGAAGACCCCCTCGCCCCGACCGGCGGTGGGCGGCGCCGCCGCCTCCTCCTCCCTCCAACCCCCTACAAGAAGTGACCTCTCCTCTTTAACTCTGGGCCACAGCTACCCTCCCCATTAATGTCCCACACCCAGAAGAAGTGACCGCCAACCGCCGGAGCCCCAACGCGCTCCGCCACCGCTATCCGTCACGAGGACGGCATCCCTCCCCCTTAAAGCTGTCCCTCCCTCTCTAGACAGCTCCTCTCTCTCTCTCTCTCTCTCTCTCTCTCGCTCTGCGCGACGACTGAGGAGCGTAGCGGGGAGGGGGAGATGGAGGCGCCGGGGAAGCAGGAGATGTCCTACTACGGGAAGGCGAAGGGCCGGAGCGAGGAGAGGGGGTTCCTCTACGCCTGGTAAGCGCTCGCCCTCCCAAGGACCCCCACCACGCTATAAACCGACTGACCTGGCCGGCGGGCTCCCGCAGCCTCTTCGCCCTCTGCTGCTGCTGCTGCTGCTGCCACGAGTCCTGCGAGTGCTGCGTTGACTCCACCTGCTGCTGCTGCCCCTGAATCTGCGCATGCCAACGCCCCCCCGTCAGTCCACCCCGCTGACTCCCCCCCCAATCCCCCCTCTCTCTCTCTCTCTCTCTCTCTCTCTCTCTAAGCTCTGCCAGATTGTGTGAACAAATGAATGCGTGAAGAGAGAAGAATTATTCGAAGAATTCCACGTTTACAGCGCTGTGGACGCTCTGGAAGAAGAGGAGCTGCGCGGGGAGGAGGGGGCTCTCAGCTCCCGGCGACGGGGTTCCTCCCGTCGTCGATCTCGACCACGAGAAGGCGATCTCTGTCCATCCCCCTCGGCCCCTCCGCGTACAGAGCCGGCAGGTACGCCTCGTACGCCGGCAGGTACCGCGACACAAAATCCATCACCTGGAAATTAAAAATAAAAAATTTTCTTTTTCTCACGGGCTCTCAAACCAGAAATTTTAAAATAATAATAATAATAATAATAATAAAGAGTCCGCAAGAAATGATCCAGCAAGTAGATTCCTGCAACCGTCTTCGGCCATGAAAGACGTACCTCTTCGTCGGACATGCCGGGCTTCCCGTCCGCCCTCATGGCGAGCTCCGCCTGAGATGACGATGAGAGAGAAACGCGGGCATCAGCGGAAAAAAGTCAACCCAGCAGCCTCCGCGCCGTAACACAGAAACTGACCTCCAATCGCCACTGGTAGACGCAAGTTGGGTCCCTGATCTTGATGATTATCCACGAGTCAACGAACTTGTCCCACGAGTCAAAATAAGCTTCCAGGTTTTTGTTGACGACTTCAAGCTGCAAGTGCAGACTCATGGGATAAAATGATCTTCAGAGGGGAGAAAAATGGCGGCTCTCCTCCGACTGGGGCTTCAAAAAGGTTGGATCTTTCAGCGACTGACCTGCGGATCGACCGCTCTCACCACCTCATTCGGAAGGGGCTTAAACCCGAGCATCCAGCCTTCAAATAGAATGACCTGGTTGACCAAAGAATCAAAGCAACCGCTGACTGGCTAAAGCCGTTGACCAACTGTCAATTTTACCTCCAGACCCACCCCACTTACATGCAGAGGCCCCTCGACCTCCGGCCATCTCGAAGAGTCAGCCCTGTCCCCCCTCCCGCCATATGCCGACTGCCGTGAACAAACGGGGTGAGATGTTGATAATGCGTGCAATATTATTTTTTTCCTGCTGGATTAGAGCAACCGCGCATTCTACAGCGACTCACCTTGTCATAACGAGGAAGTTTCAGCTTCTCTCCTGAAAATTTTCACTTCGCAGTCAGATCTTTCAAGCAATTATCGAGATTAGAGTGAGTAAATGGGTATGCTTCTCCAGAATAACAACGCGAATAATCAGTAACAATGGCCTTTCTTCTACTGCAGAAACACCATGCAAAATTCCACATTTAACTGATAAAATCGTTCGTGCCTGCGCTATAATCGTCGAGAAATAAAATAAATGTCGTAGAGAGAGAGAGAGAGAGAGAGGAGAGAGAGAGAACCTTCTTTGGTCAGTTTGATTAGAGATGTGAGAGTGTCAACTGAGAATGCCAGGTCGTGACTTCCGGCGTTTCCACGGAACTGGAATTTGATGATGATGCGTCAAAGTTAAAGTCAAGCACAAGAAATGATTAAGCACAAGAAAGTCAACAGCCCATATAATCAACCAAAAGAAAATTGATCTGGAAACACATGGCGTCGTGATCTCTGATAATGAACGGCGTGTGAAGCAATCTCAGTACCTCTAAGAGAGCATTTCCAGGGTTCTGGCTCCTGAGATTAGCCTGGGAAAAAACCAAAAAAAAAAAGAAAAAAAAAAAACACACCACGAATCAGGAAATGAAAACAGCAAGGAGAATTTTACTCTTGAGGAAAATGCCCCGCCACTACCTGTCCCTCGGCGGTCAAATAGAAATCGTCAATCGACAACGTCGCAGAATTTCTGGCGATAAAGATTAGAAAATATCAGTTATTTTCAAGAAACAGCCAGCATATCCATTCATCACACCAATTAGATGAAAGCCTTCCAGTTTCAAGTAGTCCCAAAATTTTTGAACTGACTTGCCAGTGCGCCGGAAAAGGTAGTCAAGGGCAAATACAAGAGTGGTCTTCCCGCTGCCCTGAGGAGCACTGACCCCGATCTGCGATGGAGAGGAAAAAATTAAGGTTGGACATACTGAGCATGACGAGTCCCCAAAAAAAAAAAAAAAAAAAAAAGATTGAAGATCACAGCCTTCGGTCTAATTGCATGAAGAACACATTCAGGATAGAAATTTTCACTTTATTAGGATTGGGAAGACGCTTTTCAAATAAAATTCAAGCAATTTAGAGCACGAGGATCACGACATGAAGAGAACAGCGGGGTAAGCTAAGCAAGGCGTTCCAGGATCTCAATACCACCAAAGGAGGGATCTCCTCGCCGTCTTTATATGTGGACCTGTGACGCTCAATCTGATCCTCGCACCAGAGGAACACAGGGATGTAGTAGTGGTAAAGCCTGGCTTTCTGAGGCGTGCTCAATCGAAGCTCATCCAACCTAAACAGCCTGCAGAGATTCAAGCCGCACTCCAACCACTCGTCGATTCTCTCTCCAACCTTCTCCGGAGTGTAGCCCAGTTTGTTCATCAGCGGCCCGGCGCATATGAATTCAAAGAGATCAGCCACCGAGGAGATCAATGCAGGAGTCGAAGGGAACGCAGCGTGCAGTTTCGGCGGGCCCCGACCGCCGCTCGCAGTTGAATTGACTTGCGGCCAGGAAGCCCTACTGGAGCAAGGAAGCAGAGCTGGGGAGGAGCAAAGAGAACGATATCAGATCAGGGGACCGCCATTGCATTCAAAACGCTCAGAAAGAGAACCGAGCTCAGTGACTCAAACAGGCGGCATCGACTAGATCACGAAATTCGCGCAAAAACAAGAGAAATGTATAGCGGAGGCTGCTCCTGAGTCATCCACAGCCCGCCAACTCTCCTCCCCACCGAACAAGACGATAGCCAACTCAGAATTTCGCAGCTTATCCACACAATCCGAACGCTTAAGAATCCCGGAGCTGACGGGAATGATCACTCCCAGTCAAGCGCATCCCCAGATCCGACTCCGACGAGCAGGCGGCGGCACACGGCTTGCTCTCGCCGGGAGCCACCCCGGACATTCCTCCGGCGGCCACCACCGCCGCCGCCAGACCACTCCGGTGACTCCCTACTATTCAAACAAGATGCCGAGATGAAACCAGAAGCTCCTCATCTCACCTGCGCTCGCCGGAGCAACCCCGACGGACGGATGAGCAGAGGGATGGGGCTTCACGTTCACAGGGCCGCGGGGGCGGCCGGCGGCGGAAGGGGGAACCGCCGCCAGCCATGCCTGCTGGGACACCGACGCCGCGCTCGGAACCCCCATCCGCCCCCTCCCCGAGCGATGAGACCGACGCGCGAATTGCTCAAGCGGGGCGGATACAGAGGCCCAGCGCCATACATGATCGCCGGCTCCACCGAGATCACTCGTTCGGGGTGACGCTCACTTTGCGGATCCCCCCCTCATCTCTGGCACAATAACACAGCCACCCCTCCCCCCCAACGACCGAGTCGACTCGGAACCGCCGTCCTCGGGGGCACTTTCAAGAATAATTTAAAAAGCGGGGGCCGGGGGCGAAAATGTACAGCAAGCAGGCGGCCGGACGAACAACACCCGCACAGCAAGAATAATAGATTAAGCGGTCAACACGTTGGTTGACCCCGGCTCCCAAAGTCAGCGCTCACAGAAACGGCGCCACGCGCAGTCTCCGGGGGGTCAAGGTGGCTACGGACTTGAACTGCCGACACGACAAAAGGAAGGAGATCGCTCGTTCTCAGCAGCCATTCCATTCCATTCCACTCCACCGAAGAAGAAGAAGAAGACGACGACGGCGGCGGAGGAGGCTTACCTTGACTTGACTGTACTTTTGGCGGATGGCGTGGAGAGGGGAGCTCTTGGCGTTCGCCTGCAGGTCCTGCATCTCGAGCGCCACCGCCTCCAAGTCCGAGAATCTGTACCGGGTGTAGTGCTCCAAGGTGGCGTTCTGTTCCACACAGGAGGTTAGAGATAGAGAGAGCGAGGGAGAGAGAGAGAGGAGAGAGGAGAGAGAGAGAGAGAGACCCAGGGAGGGGTTGACTCGTCGAGGGTCCATCTGGCGAGGAAGACGGCGGCGGCGGCGATCAGGGAAGGGAGGAACCGGAGGAAGCTGTACTCCACGAGGGTGAGCTCCGCCAGGTAGTTGGCCAGGAACTCCAGAGCCAGACTCGGAGCCTGCGCGCATCATCGTTGACCAAGGGTTTATCATCATGAACTCGGTCATAACAAAAATAAAAAGAAAAGTTAAAAAAAAAAAACCTCGTATGATGCCTGCGCCGCCCGTAGGAATCTCCTGCGCGGCGAAATATGTCATCTCGTCAGGCCCACACGATAATTATCGGCACGAATTTCGCAGATGAATCGGCGCGCACCTTAAAAAAGTCTTCACGGTCGGCACCGAGAGCCGGAAGCTCAAGTGGTTCAGAACTCGGCTCTCCATCGTGAGCACCTGCCAAATCAGGGGGGGAAAAAAAAATCACAGCTTTATTTCATAAACTCTCAAAAAATTACATGCCCTGTTCTACTTTTACCAACATTAAAAAAAAATCAAGAAAGTCAACGGGCGGCGTACATCTCCCCTGCTGTAGGTGTTGTCCGTGATGAAGCAGAACTCTTCCACCCGGGGAGCACAGATTTCTTCATACTTGCTGCCGAATAAACAAAAAAAATGGCATGAATAAACAAATTAAAAAAAACCCAGAATCGCAATCTACATGAATCTTCATACTTACGAGGCGATCAGCATGCAGGTTATGCCAAGCAGCTGAAGCTTTTGTCTTTCAATGCAATTGTCGGAGAGATACCGGTCAATGATGTAGACCGTAAGGTAAAGTGTATCCGGAACAAGTTTATATTCCTCCGAAACCTGAAAGTTAGAACACATTAAACATTTTCATATAAACTCTTTTCAATGTGACATTGTCTGAGACACCAGTACGCATACAGACAATTGAAATGAGAAGATACGATCAGCAGGAGCCCTTTGCAAATGGTTTCATTGAACATCACCAAATTACTTACGAGAGAGATATATGCACCAAACCCTAAAATCATGAACCAGAGAGGACACCGCATGTTTTTTTTTTTTTTCCTTCCTATTTGGGAGCTCGGATAAAGGAGTTTCTAGTCATGGGCTTCATCAGATTGCAATCATTTAGTTTAGAGATATGGAATGGCATGAGAACATCTACCTTCCGGTTGCAATCTACTTAGGTCATATGGTACACAAGATACACTTGTGGAGAAACCTGTGATCTTTGAAGAATGCATAATAAGATGGCAAACTCTCAGAGAACATAGTGTGAGAATGATTAATAAACCTCGACAAGCCAATCGATCAGGATCCCTCGCATGCTTTGAGTGATATCTCGCTGTCGTGTTTCCATGAAATTACACAATGGTCTCCTAATAAGCTGCATACAGAAAATAATGATTAGAGGCCAGACAATTTAAAAGGGAGGGAGAAAGAAGTATTATCTGTACACCACATTCAGCAGTTTCAAGTGACACTGAATGGGTTAAACAACCCATAATTTTAGATGAAATATTCATGCAATATCAACTCCAGAGAAACCATGGAATGAGGAATATCAAACACAAGAAAGTAGAGAAAAATTATAGTGTTTCAAAGGGCAAATTGTCGTGTCCTCTTTCAGGAAAACCAACCGAGCAAAAATAACACAGAAAAGCAGCCGCAATTTACACAATGAATAAAGCGAACCTCTGCCGCACGTAGATTCGTATATATGTCAGCAGCATAGAGGCTGCACGTTTGAGGATTCTTGTGGTCACAGTCAAGATCTATCAGTTCCCCTTCAGGTGAACAATGCGAGCCCCCACAGGGCCTGTCTTCAACTGCATCATCAAGAAAACAGAAAAATTAAATTAATGGGTATGCTTCTTTATTTTCAAGCTAAGGGAAGGGAAGAAATACCATCATTGAGTATCAAATTTCCCCCCAGAATCATCCGCTATTATGATTCAATCTTATAGCAAGTCATTTCCACAGACTCTTAAGGAGATCCCAGAGAGTAGCAGGTGAATCCATTTAAATAACAAGATGCATCACACTGATATGCATACTGTAAAACAGGCGATAGGAAGACGAATGCTAACCATTTTTTGGAGAGAGGATTTCAGAGGATTCTTGTAAACACAGCCTCTCAACCAAAGCTATCCCACAAGTGTTCTCCTTATCTCGAGCATCGGTCATACGTTGTTCCCCTGGACAGTCATCTTCCAGCGCTAAAACTGCTTCTTTTGCTCCAGACACTCCGACACGCTCAACAGCCTGTATCTCGAGGACATTTTCGTCCTCCGTCGTGACTGTCTTTAATTTAGAACATTTCCTAACACCGCCCAGTCTGGCACTGGAACGACCGACTTGAGGCTTTTGGGATTCCTTGCTCTGGCAAGGACAATCAAGGAGAGCACCCAATGTTTGAACATAGATACGGAACTGATTTGAATGGTAGAAAGTAGTTTTGACACAACATACAGGTACGAAACTGACCCCATTTTTTTATGCTTTTTTATGAAGATTTTGGGCAAGTTTATCTAAAGTTAACTTGAACGTGATCAGTTTAAAAATATTTTTCATAATGGGCAATTATTTTCATTCTTGCTTCTACTCACCTCAGCTTTTTCTGTACAAAGGCCATTTTTGTATAAACTCGCACCACAAGAGTTGGTCACATCCGTAAGAACCGGCCTCTTTTTGACCTGCTTGGCTGGGGGACATAGAACCTGGTGGTTCTCATCCGGTGCTCTCCTTTTCATGTTCCCGGATGTATCTTGCTTATTTACATGTTTCGTAATGGATGGCTTCGGAGGCAATGCAGAACTTGATTGGCATGCAGCAGTTCTAGATCTTGTAATCCGAGCAGGAAACACTCCACATCCACTTACTATGTTTTCCTTCCTCATAGCAATAGTTGTCCTGTGGAAGTAAATTTTGCAACAGCTAATTAAACTTCATCAAAGCCCGCACAGCCATGAGCCCTCTATTTGTAATCAGAAATAAGAGGGTTACAGGATTCAAGGATAGAGGATCTCCAAGTAAAAGAAAATTTAATGACTGTCAAAGAAAAGCTATAGCTCTTTAGTTTTGCATGACGGCTTTCTAATCAATTAGTGTTCCAAGTTGAGATCGATGTCAGATTATTTTCGCCATTGAAACAGGTCCAATGTAATTGAAAATAAGAACACAAACATACAGATTTATTTCATGATGGAAGACAAACAATGGTCTAAATATAATAGTGTATCCACGTTTCTCTTTTGGGTTGGAAAAATGTGCTAGGGTGGATATAAATGGAAGAAATGCTGCTACTAGGCACCTTCATCTCATTCCCAGTTGTTTAACACCCGTTAATGCATTTACATCATCAACGTATTGGAGAAATGCTTAATGCTCATAGCATAAAGGGAAAATACACACAGCATTTCCATTCGCATTCAATTCTAGGACGACTGTCAGAAGATTTAACTCAAAAGCTTGACATCCGTTCCTGAATATCCTATTACTCGTTAATGATGCAAAGGACCTAAATGATATCCTTAACGTTTTATTGTCATTCTTCAGAAGTCGGCTGTTGTACTATACTATGTGTCCCCGCTATACAATTCTTCTGAAGTAACAATGTGATACAATGACTATCTATTTTCGTCTGGTAAAAAACAAACCCTATAGGTGGGGAAAGAGTGATGAGACTTATTTTTCTGCCGCGTGTTACAAATTAGTAGGCAAGTTGTACTATCATGGCTCAGTTTGAAAGGCTGTAATATTTTTCTTTTGGAGAATGATGCATGACAGCTATGCAATGATGATACTTAAGATCGTCTTTACATGGCAAATCGTGAAATATACTTAACCACATACAGAAAAAATGGGAGGGTAATTACGTTCTTCCACCTCCAGCATTGTTTCAAGCCTATTGATTCACTGAATTTCCATCCTAGGAGATATCAAACAGAAAAACAAAGCATGAAACCGGATCAAGATGGAGTTCTCTGTTTCTTTGATGACCTGCACTCATAATACTTCAAAATCTAGCGATCTATGATTTATTAAGATTCAATTCCAGAACTCATGTACATCCTCCGTAACCTTGAATTCATCAACATTGCTAGAAGATGCACGCAGAAACTTGTTTGATAAATTCATTAAGATTAAGAATCGTCAGTTCATTTGATGGTCTGTGTTGAAAATGTTTTCAAATTCCAGTGGTATGTTGTGACAATGGCATGGTCTATTTGCACGTGAGTTACCCATAATCAGAGTATCAGCCATGTTCTACATCCCATTTCGCAAGGGATAACAAATGTGTTGCCATTTGACCGATGAGATTTATTATGTTCGGAAAAAAAAATAAAAAGCACCGTAGAGGGCGAATATCATCAAATGAAGCTAGATCTACGTAATATTCTTTTTCTTTTACCGGGTAACAGTGCACTCGAGGGCACGAAGGATTTTTGTTGAGCCCTGAATGGAAACGAACACGAACACCAAACGGCATTGGGAACATTTGGAGAAAGAACTTGCATTTATAAATCAAATACGAGGCATATTAACATGATCAACAAATGGAAAGGCTCGGAAGAAAAATAAAAGAAACGTCCACGGATACTAGGAAAGCACAGATCGCAGCCAAGCTCCAGTCTCTCGGGGATCAAACAACAATGAACACGTCTGCAACAAATAATTTATGAGCTCGTAAACATGGTTTCTGGGGGGGAACGAAAATAATCCATCGATCCCTTCGCGCTTCCTCAAGTAAGGAATGCCCAGAAAACAAGCACAAGGCAAACCCGAGAAGATTAAAGCCAAAAGCCGCCCAAGGATAACGGATGCCCATAGACAGATCACCGGAAAAATGAGATGAACAAAAGGCTTTCGTCGACCATCGGAGCTAAAAAGTTCGATAATGCCAAGATTTCTTCAAGATCCAGAAGCCCAGCAGGACAGAAGCGGTGCTACCCTGCTCTAGCTGGGATTTAGAGCTAATAAGAAGCGGAAAAAACGGATTCCACGCCAATCACTGACCTCCGCCGCCGGTCTCCGAGCTCCGGGATCTTTCCGGCGACCGGAAACCTTCGGGGATATCCTCCCCGATAGGCATGCGCGGACGCCAGGTACGGGAGGCGCAGAGGCAAACACAGAAAGAGAAAGAGCGAGAGAGAGAGAGAGAGAGAGAGAGAGTCGGAGGTGGCCGACGGAGCTAGGCACAGGGGAGTGACCGTCCACAAAGTTAGAATTGGGGACCGGCCGTCTGCGCTACGACGAAGAGGTTTTAAAAAGAATGGGCAGACATTTACAGAGAGATAGAGAGAGAGAGAGAGAGAGAGAGAGAGAGAGAGAGCAGACAAGGTGAAGCACCGTGAGCGGGACGATCGGTAGTTCAAAACTCGGACCCCGGGAATTTTTGTTATAATAATAATCCCTTCAATTTGTGGATATTGAAGAAAATGCCCCATCGTGCCCCGACACCCTGGCCGAATCGCTCTCCCTCAGTCTTAATGACGTAATTAGTAAAAGTAAACCGATTCCGCGCCATTTGTCCATATATTAAATAATAATATTCCTGACGCTCCAGCCCACCAGCTCACTGACACCCCTGCGACTGATAAACGCATCTGTTCTTTGCAGCCCGAGGCGCATCGATCAGACGGCCAGCATCCGGAAGAAGCTTCTCCGAAGACCGTCAATCCACCCCCCTTTGACTGGTTGACCGACCGCTCGGGTCCGAACCACCCTCGTTATTTACGTCCGTTAACCCGCGGACCAGGGTGGATCGCTCGTGGCGGGCGGTGATTGGCGGCCGCTCCCTCCTCCCCCCCCTGTTTTTGAATTTGAAATCCCACGGATTGTGACTACAGTCACCGCGCGGTCCACGGCCTAAACAATCGATGCGGTGACTTCACCGCATGGATCTCGCGAATCCCCTTACCGCTCTTCAACGCCCGCGTGCCTGTCCCGTGACCTCCACTGTCTAGACCACTAGGCAGTGCCACGTGCCGCCGCAGGGCCCGTTCAGGACATTAACTGTCTGAACGTAATCCACCCTTAAAATATTTCTAGAGAGAGAGAGAGACAGAGACAGAAACAGAGAGATAATATTGGGCCGGGCCGGGGATTGGGCCCAACATTGACCGTTACCCGTATTTTCTATATCGGGAAAACTTGTAATATAGAATCTGGGTCGTCGATATGCCCTTTTTTTCTGCAGGGTTCCAGCGGGCGGCTCTCCGTCGTGCCCTCTTCATTTTTATTCATCGCCCCCGCCGGCGGCATCTTCGTCTCGCTTCAGTCCCTCGGCGTTTGCTCTCAGCCCCTCTCCTCAATCCTTGGAAATCCTTGGAAGAAGCGGGAGGAGTCGGAAGGTCCCAAGGAGAAGAAAACTAGGGAGACCACGGCGGACTCGCCCTTAGCGGTAATGCCCCTCGGCTCCTCCCTCTCTCCTCTCTGCCTGCTTCCTCTTAGAAACCCTGGAAAGAGAAAACCCTAGCGGCGAGGGGGGGGGGGGCGGAGGTTTGGCCGTCGCGTGACCGCCGAACTGATCGCCGACGGTTGATTGCAGTCGGCCACACCTTGCCGTCGCACTCGGTATGAGTGGGGTGGAATTGTGTTTCGGGCGGATACGAGCTGCATCTAGGGGGAGTACGAGATTCGTGCGCAAAGGTTCCGATCGAGAGGGCTGACCGTAGGGTTTCGAGATTCCCACTGGTTGAGATCCTCTGCTCGGGAGGAACGTTCCGCGTCTGGATCTGATTTCTGTCCCCTGCGTTGTAAAGTAGCTGGTGGAATTTCCTGGGATAAATCCCCCAATGTGGTTCGAATTTTTTGGGATAAAATCCTGCCAGGAGATTGTGAGAAGTTTTAAGTTTTTTGCTGGAGATTATTATTATTATTATTGTTATTATTATTATTTCACGAATAGGTGATTGAGCAAACGCGCTCATCAAAATAACAATTGCTGATGATCCAAGTTCAGTACGAGTGGCTCAGTTTTTTCTGTAAGATGGGTTTTTCTGAACAGAATCCCATCACTCAACTATGAATCTTCAACCGCCTTCTGCGTCAATGAAGGCGTTCTTCAGGAAGCTATTTTAGATTATTTTTTTCCTTGGTGGTGCGAAAATTTTGCCGCAGGATCTTGCGTTTATTTTGGTGGCTACTTAACTTCTTCGAAATCTCATCGCAATAAGCTCATAGTGCCTACGCCAATGTCTTCTACCAGCTATGGCGTTGACTTAGTGCTGGCGCGCAGTCGTCTGAAGCTCAGTCTTCAGGATACATGTTGGCCCCAACTCGCTGTCTCTCACATGCCCACACACTGTTCCCACACGATTGACTGAAAGTTTGTAATGCCTGGCCTTTTCTGGGGACATGCGCAGACTTTGAGGTTAATTCATCTCGTCTCTCTCTTGGCAGGCAGGCAGGCAGGCAGGCAGGCGTTGACCTTCTCCGCCGCCTCAGTGCCGCACCATGACGGGGGCGAAAATCCTGGCCATCTGCCAGTCCGGCGGAGAATTCATGACAAAGGTGGATGGGTCCCTCTCCTACGTCGGCGGGGAAGCTCATGCAGTGGAGATTGACCGCGAAATGGCCCTCCGCGATCTCCTTCTGGAGTTCTGCAACATGTTCAACTGGGAGCCCGACCCCAACGCCGTCACCGTCAAGTATTTCCTTCCGGGCAACAGGCGCACGCTCATCACCGTCTCCAACGACAAAGACCTGCAGCGGATGGTGGATTTCAACGTGGGTTCCGTCACGACAGACGTCTACGTCTCGAGGAAGGCCGAGAGCAGGTGCCCCATCATCCAAAACCCTAATTCTCCTGGCGGAAGGAGGGGAAGGAAGGATCTCCCTGGGCATGGGTTCATAAAAATGTCGCGGCTTTCTTTCAGGGCCATCGTCGCCAGCGCTGCCTACGCCGACTCGCTCGATCTGGCCCCCTCAGACGGCACCCCCCCGGGCCGGGAACTGAAGAGGCAGAAGATCTCCGACGCCTGGGATAATATGATCACCGGCGTCGGGCAGGTGTTCGACGATGTCAAGGACTTCCGCGACGCTCTGCACAAGTACGCCATCTCCAAGGGCTTCACGTACAAGTTCGTGAAGAGCGACGGCATCCGCGCGACGGCCGAGTGCACGGCGGCGAACTGCACTTGGCGGATCCACGCCTCCAAGTCCTCGGCGAAGCAGAAGTTCGTCGTCAGGAAGCTCAACGACACCCACACCTGCGACGGAGAGATCGGCAAGCGGGGACGGCGGCTGGCCAACCAGCGGTGGGTGACCGGCGTCATCAAGGAGAAGATGCGGGATTCTCCGGACTACTCGCCGAGGGAGATCGTGAACGATTTCCGGAGGGACTACGGGATCAACATGAATTACTACCAGGCGTGGCGGGTGAGATCCTTTGCGAAGAAGGAGCTGAACAACTCGGACAGGGAGGAATCCGGGCATCTGTTCTGGTTCTGCCAGAGGATCATGGAGACCAACCCGGGGAGCGTGGCGGCGCTGGAGATGGCGGAGGACTCGACCTTTCAGCACCTCTTCGTCTGCTTCCACGCTTCGCTGCATGGCTTCGAGCACGGTTGCCGGCCGCTGCTCTTTCTGGACGGCGTCGCCCTCAAAGTCAGCCGGCAGTGGAAGCTGCTGGTGGCGACGGCGTTCGACGGGGAGAACGACATCTTCCCTGTCGCCTTCGCCGTCGTGGAGGACGAGAGCGTTGACAACTGGCGGTGGTTCCTCGGGCAGCTGAAATCCCTGCTGTCCATGTCCAGCGCGTTGACTTTTGTGTCGAACGGGCAGTACGGCTTGGACAAGGCGGTGTCGGAAGTGTTTGAAGACAGCACCCACGGGCGCTGCCTCTCCCACCTTATCGAGGGCTTCAAGGCGGAGCTGGAGGAATCCACGGCGGAGGAAGTGAGGGCCGAGATGGTGGAGTATCTCAGAGCGGCGGCGTACGCTTACAGAGAGGCGGAGTTCCGATCCGCCGTCGAGAGCATCAGGAAGTTCTCCGGCGACGCCGCCGATTGGGTCCTCGACAACAAGCCGGAGCTGTGGTCAAACGCCTTCTTCAAGGGCCTGCGCTACGACACCATGTCCTCCAACGCCGCCGAGGCCTTCAACGCCTGGATCACCAAGGCCGCGAGGAAGGAGCCGACGGTGGTGCAGATCGTCGACCTGGTGAGGTGCAAGCTCATGGACACCATATACATGCGCAGGGAGTCGGCGAACTCCTGGACCGAGATCCTCACCCCGTCGATGAACGAGAAGCTGCAGCAGGAGTCCGTCGGCGCCGCCGCCCTCGAGGTGATTTGCTCCGCCGGCAGCGTCTTCGAGGTGAACAGCGCCGGCGGCGGAGGGGAGACGCACACGGTGAACCTTGTCTCGTGGGAGTGCTCGTGCAGGAAATGGCAGGTCACTGGTCTCCCGTGCGTGCACGCGCTGGTGGTGATCGGGCGCACTGGTGGCTGCGTTTACGACTACTGCTCCAAGTTCTTCAAGACGGAGTGCCACCGGCTGATCTATTCTCTGTCGATCAACCCCATCCCGGATGTGTACAGGAACTCGGCAGCCCTCGGCCTGGTTCCCTTCTCCCCTCGCAGCGGCAGGCTTCCTGGCCGGCCGAAGGTGAAGCCCGCCGAGTTGCAGAAGATTAACAAGCGGCTCATCCGGTGCAGCAGGTGCCAGGAGTTCGGCCACAACCGGGTCACCTGCAAGGCCCCCGTCTAGGCTCTTCCATGGCGGTGGTCCTATTAAGGCTCTGAAACAGACCTCCCCTTCCTCCTCCTCCACCTCGTTCTTCTTCTTCTTCTTCTTCGTCTTCTTCTTCGTCGTCTCCTTTCTTTTGGTCTTGTATGGTTGATGGAAGTACGATATGGTAAGGTATTTGGGCAGAAGGGCTTTTGTGGAAAATGACCAGAGGCGCGAACGTTCTGTATTTAAACGCGTTTTTTGCAGATAACTCCCCGGATAGAAGGATAATCGTAATTTCGGGAGGGAGGGGGCTCTGAGTTGGGCCGTCGGTGGGCCCATCTCCGTGATGACGATGTGACCGGAGTTGACGAGGCCCGTGGTCCAGGAGCTAATGCGGGGATCTGAAGGGATTTGACGGTTGTGATGTTTCCACGTGGACGGAATTACTTGGTCTGGGCTGGTCTCTAACTTGATGGGAAATAAATGGGCTTTAAGTGAGCGGCCCAAATATGAGACGGCCCGTTGAGAACAATTGGGAGTCGTCTGTCTGCCATCCGCCCCCCCTCCCAACCTCTGGCTGTCTGTTTCTCTCTCTCTCTATCTCTCTCCTCTCTCTCTCTCTCTCTCTCTCTCTCTCTCTGGCAGCTTCACCGCTGCCAGTCCCGCAGCTGCTGCGGCCAGGGGCGGATGAGGAGGAGACCGGCACCAGGGAGGGAGAGCGGAGGATTTTCAGGTTGAGAAGGTTCTCCTCGAATATTCTCTGTTCAGATTAAGGTTCCGGTGATTCCGTTTTTTTCTAGGGATTCATCCGCAGGGGAGAGAGTCGGCCAGTCCTTTCAAATTGTTTTTCCATGAGATTTCCATCCCTTCTAATTCAAGGATCCTTCGGTTCCTCTTCCTCGGAGGCGGCGAGGTGCCGTCGTCTGCGCGGAGCGTGTGCCGCCCCCTCGCGGAATTCCTCCATGTACGATATTCCTCATGACCGATGGCCCGTCCTCAGTCACTGCCCACACATGAGCTGTAACACCGCGCGTTAGGTTCATTCGCTCCTTCTCAGTCTGATATCACCGTTGCATTTTATTTTTCTGTTTGTTGTTCGGGATGTTTGGGAATCCTCTCTAAACTCCCGCTGGTCTTGATGTTCACTGTACCAGAAAAAAGTCTCTTTTGAATTCATCAGCGTGTCATCTTTTACCGGGCAATCTGTTACATATTCTTGCTCTCTACCCACGCCTGTAATTGTATATTATCCCACCATAAGTGTGCCATCTAAGATGCCAATTCGGGCGGCCAGGTGCTTTTTCTAATCTGTAATAGGTAAAAACCTGAAAGTGAGGCTGGCCCAAAATAGTTTAACCTGAAACTTCCATGATTTTTGGATTGTTTGAATACGGTGATATCCACTCTCCTGGATGTGTCGATTTTTGTTACTTCTCCGAAAAGGGGAGGAGTGAGGGCATGGGAAGTGGTATTTTGTTTTCTTGGAGAAAAAAATCTGGTCACATTATTGGTGATGTAATTATTTTCAGGTATTTTTCTCTCCATTTCCCTTTTTTATTCATTTAGGCTGGATGAGATAATTCATCTCGAAAAGCATTTCCCTTTTCCGCTCCAATGAATTTTTTTTTCCCTGACAGTTACCGCATCATATGCTCATTTCTGTCGGTCATCATGTGTGGCTGAGAATCATCAAGTATGATCAATCTCATGCTAATTGAGAATTGAATTGATGCTCGTCTCATTCATCTTAATAGTTTGGTCCGATTTGGGAACTAGGCTGCCCATCTGGTGGCATATAAAATATGCCCCTCTTTTCTATGCTTCTTTTGGCAGGCTGTTTGAGTAAAAGACTTGCTTTATATTTACTCTACCGAGTGACGATGCTTATGTGCGTGTACACAAAGCATTAGAGGAGATCCCCTTTCCCCTTTCACAATGCCATCATATGATTGCCATGTACCGTTGTCCCCATGTCCGTCTTTAAAGTGCGTCATTCTCACTCTTGTACATGGATTGCTGGACTGTTTTGTCATGTCAGAGTATTCATTCCTTTTTCTCATTTCGATTGTTTTCTTTCTGTCTTCCCAGGAATTTTGAGTTCACCTCTGTTTCGTGTTATCCCTTTTCCATTCATGTCCCCAATCAAAACCGTAGCATTCTCATCTAATCTGAGTGTATATTCTATTTCTTTTTCTTTGTGATCTTGTGGAATAACTGCAATAAATGAGTCTCAGATCGCACCCTTATGTAACCCTTATTTTTTCATGGGTTTGCCCATTCTGTTCCCCTCTCCCTTTCCTTTCCTTTGCAAGGTGTTTGGATTTGCAACTTCTGATCATAATATCTCGTTACCTATCTCAAGAATCGGACGTACGTTTTTTCTCAGAGTTTTTCAGAAATACTGCAGGCTAGTTAACTGATATGAATCCCAACTGCTCTGATCATTTTGACGGTATCCTGTCATCAGATGAGATTTCATGTTTTTATTTTATTGTGATCTTTTTTTCGTACTGATACAACATAGAAGAAGGAAAAAAAAAGAGGATGTCTCGAAATCAATAAAGGCTAACTGAATGGAAAATGTAATTTTCCGTTTCTGAGTTTGTTACTATATGTTTGATCAATGAAGTCAAGTAGCCTGCTTGGATAACCTATTGTAATTTGTTACATGCTTGAATGATGTCTTCGTGGATATGCCAGAAACATAAACTCCGCTCATTAACTAATGCGTAGATTACCTATTTCTTGCGTTTCACAGAAGACAGAACAACATTGGATCCTCAGTTTCATAATTCTCTTTTTTCTATTGATGAATTATTTCTTACTTGATTTATGTGACTGGCTTTTTTTTTTTTACACGGCAAACCTTTATCTTGCCCCCATGTTAAGTCTTTCTTGAAGTAACACATTTGAGTTGAAGAGTTACGTGGCTTTTAGTTAGTTTCTGGTATATTAGTTATCATATAAATCTGCTTACTGATGAATTGATTATAGATATTCAAGAAAACGGTCTTCAGCACATACTACTTTCATTCTCTAACGTTTGTCTGTGCCACTGAGGATATATTATAGCATAACTTAGGATTATATGACAGTACTTTATAATCCAATTGTTTATGGTAAATTTAACATAAGAAGAATATATTTTCGAGAAAATAATGAAAGATGAGCGTCATATTTTCTTTGATGATGAAGATTTATCCCTAAAAAGCCTAAAGCATTTTACCTAAACCATATAAAGATAAAAATTTTGATGAGCTCTATATCTGATTTTAAGTTTTTGGCCAAAATGCAAGGTAGTCATAGAACACTTGTGACTAACATTTTTTTGGTTAATTTAAGTGAAATTCTGTAAAATGGTAATTGTACTTGCCATACTATGAGAAGAGGCATTTTGACGGGATCAGAGTATCTGAAATGGGAATATGTTGGTAGTAGGTCTAGCAACAACTTTCATGGTAATTAGAATCATACAGACAAATGTCGGTAACAATTTGGAATGAGAAGGTTATCACACATTAATAAATCGTATCAGAGGGTTTGAAAAAAAATGGAGTGGATCCCTAATGAGTCCATTTAATTAACAGTTGATGCGCGCACAACCCGTGATAATGTATATATATATATGGGAGTCACATGCTGACAAAAGCTCCGAATAACAGAGATGAATCCTGGGAGCGTTGCTATTTAATGAATAGTTTCAAACCTGTATTATGAAAATATGAAATTGAACGTTTTTACCTTTGTTCGCAAAAACTTGTCGGAAAGTAAGAAAATAGGTGAAGTCATCTGTTTGATGGATACCAAAATCTGGTATCTCAAGAAAATATTTGTTTCATTAGATCTTCCAATGGCTTGAAAGACAGTAGCTGCTGGCAACCCTTAGGTGGTGGTGAATATGGTGCCTGAGGGCGACGATGGTGATTGTCAGTGATTCATTTTGCCAGGGTTTCAACGGCAACCTTCAGTTTTTGGTGGTTGGTTGTCACGGTGTATGACTAGTGGTGGTAGATGATGGACAGTGTTGGAGGGTAGTATTGTTGATAGGGGAGGTATTGGCTGTTGCAATTACACTTTGGTGGCAGTGGAGGCAGTAATAATGGTGGGATTGGCGACAAAAAGGTATAATTGAGGATTTATAGTGCCAGGTGTTAATACTGCTGGTGGTAGGACAAGGCAATGAGTGGCAGTTATTGCTGGGTTTTTGGGAAAACAAAAGGTGATGGCCCAATGAAAGAAGTTGAGGTTTCTCTATCACATGAACATTTACATTCTCATCTGTACGATTTGTTTGTTGTTGATGAATTAAGAATAGCTTATTTTTAATACCGCTGAATTTATTTTAGGATATGTTCATCAAGGATTCTTAATTATATGATAACCATTTTGTTATGGCATGAGAAATCCATCAGAGGTTATTTGGCGCGAGCTCAGACCTCTTCTTGCACAGATTTATGGAATTCAAGAGATTTGTTTCAATTCAAACTTCTTATATTGCCTTTATAAATCTTATAAACAATTAAGTAAAAATTCTTCAGATTGCATCATTTTTTGTGGGTTTTATGGGGTTGGAGTCCACGTGCTTTGTTCTCTCCTTCTTCAGACCTCACACTTTTATCTTGACCATGCGTCATGGTCATGTTCTTGGTGTATCTTTGTTCAATTCGTTTTTTCTACTTCCACTTTCTATCCGCTCTTTATATTTCTCGTCTTATTTTTCCTCACTCTCTTTTTGTTATCACTTGTCACTCTCTCTCTCTCTCTCTCTCTCTCTCTCTCTCTCTCTCTCTCTCTCTCTCTCTCTCTGTCTGTCTCCCCTGAGTTTTATCCTCGCCCCTCTCTTTCTGTGTCCTTGTATGAAATGGTTTATTTTTTTAATGCTCTTGATTTCTTCCTCTGATCCACGCACTTGCCCACCTGAAAAAACTTATTTCACCTTCTTTTTCGCTCTGCAGCACTTTTTGATCATAAAGCTAGTTCTATTCCCCACTGTCCCTCCTCTCCCCTCCCCTTTACCTTCTCTCTCTACTCACACTTACACACTCACACGTGTGCAAACAGACAATTGGAAAACGAGTTCTAACAGGTCACCAGGTTGGCCGCCCTCTTCTCCCTCTCATTTTCTCTTCACAGCTCTGGCCATGGACTGAGCCTTTTTGTCCTCTGTTTCCTCTTCACCCTCAAGAGCCAGAGAAACCAGTGTTTCAAAGGATCTCAATTCCTCGCACTTCCAAGATTTCTAATTTTTTGTCAATCTCGAAGAAAAAACTGATGCATATATCTACTGAATACAATTTTTTTTTCAGATATTTTCTGTTTGTATTTTGCGATTCATAGTATTCATGAGGCCCACTCTTATACTTTAGGATCACCCAGTGTAAGAAATTGCAGATATTGTTCAGGATCCAACATAAAGAAACTCTTGAACTGTTTAATTTCTAACTATTAATATTAAACCCTAGTATGTCTATCACGAGGATCATGATGTTTAACTGCCACGCAGAAAGGTCATTCAGCATTGTACCCACGAATTTCCTCCCATAATACTCCTTCCATGAATGTAGAATCTAAAGATTTACTAAAGTTCTTATGTTGTAGTTGAGCTTACTGTTGACGGTGATAAACTCGGTGGATGCCGTAGGCACAGAGAGCAGACATGGCACATGGAAGAATCGTCGCCATTTGCCAGTACGGCGGTGAATTTGCCGCAAACGGCGATGGATCTTTGACTTACACAGGGGGAGATGCTCACATCATCGACATTGACCATACCATGCCTTTTGATACCTTCAAGTCGGAAATTGCTGGCTTGTTTGGCATTGACTCCAGTGCAGTCTCCATCAAGTACTTCCTGCCTAACAACAGAAGGACACTTATCACCGTATCAAGTGATAAGGATTTAAAGCGTATGATCAATTTTCATGCGAATTCCGAGACGACAGATGTCTACATCTTGAATAAGGCCAGCAAGAGGTATGCGCTCCTCCTAGTTATGTGTGTGAACGCTTTGCAGATCGAATTGACCCAGCGTCAAATGGTGCATGCTGGCAGGGAAATTGAAGGCACTGTGGATGACTCTGGCGCCGCCGCCGCTTCTGCTGATAGGAACTTTGGGCAGCATAAAGTCAACGTTGGGAGATATGGTAACAGGTAAGCGGCTCACTCTCATCTGATCCGGCCGTGCAACTGGTGAATTATCCGAGGCTGTAAAGAAAATGTGCCGGCTGTAGGGCAGCTGCAGCCCGGACCAATTTAGCTGATGGTGGGCTTGGAATTGCTGCTGGCGTCCCCTCAGAGAATGGAAGAAAACGGCGGCTGGCTGCCGTTGACCGGGTTAACTACGGGTACGCTGTTCGACACCCTCATCACATCTCTTACATGAAACATTGCGGCTGTATGGTCTTATCTGATTCATTGCCGTCTGACTCTTGCCCGGGGAGGGAGGCTTTGACCTGGTCTGTATGTACAGTTATAGCTGATGGATGCTTCAGAATTTCCTAAAGAAGAAGAAAACTGAACTGTTTGTGGCTCGATTGAATTGCATTCCTGCTCATCCTTCTTTTTTTTAGCCTGATGGGGGATTATTTTGTTTCATCTCCTGCCGCAAAGAATGTATAGGCATCATAAGCTGCAACAATTGGTTCATAAACTGCTTGCGGCAAATCCATAAGCAAACTTCTTGTTTTTTTTTTTAAAAAAAAAGAATTCTGATGATGCCCTCTTCTCTGCATCAAAGGCCACATCCCCGGCCTCCACCTCATCTATAGATTAGGCCATTCGACCCCATGATTTCATCAAAGACTTCTTTGCAGGTCTGCTGCTGCTGACTCTGCCGTCGCCATGATGCCCACTCCAGCTCCCGCCGCCATCAGGCCGCACGCGCTGATGAGCAATGAGTGCGATTACAACAGGTGAGACCCCCTCAACAGGCTGCGTTAGCCGTTGACTGCATTTTTTTTTTTTTTTTTTTGGTCCCCCCTCCCCCCCCATGGGCGCGGTCTTGGATCAGAAGCGTGTTTTCCATTCAGGGAAATCGGGAGCATCATCTCCGACATGGGTGTTTCAGCTGCGGACAGCATCGTTCAGTGCTCCGCGGGGCCCTACGATGACGTCATATATGTGGGGCAGGAATTCGATAACGTCAAGGTCTTCCGCGACGAGCTGTGCAAGTATGCGTTCCTGAAGGGCTTCAAGTACAGGTTCATCAAGAACGAGCACACCCGGTTGACCGCCAAGTGCGCCGAGGAGAGCTGCCCGTGGCGGATACACGCCTCCCAGTCGTCCCGCAAGAAGACCTTCGTAATAAAGAAGATGAACGCCTCCCACACGTGCCGGCTCGGGTACAGCAAGGACAGAAGGGCGACGACGCAGTGGCTGGCCAGCATCATCAAGGACAAGCTGCGCGAGTCGCCGCACCTGAGGCCCAAGGACATCGTGGCGGACCTCTTCCGGGACTACGGGATCAGCTTGAACTATCACCAGGCATGGCGCGGGAAGGAGATCGCCCAGAAGGAGCTGTTCACGCTGCACGAGGAGGCCTGCAACCAGCTGCCCTGGTACTGCGAGAGGATCATAGAGACCAACCCAGGGAGCATCGCCATGCTGGCGGCGTCGGCCGACTCCAAGTTCCGCCGGGTGTTCGTCTCCTTCTACGCCTCGCTTCATGGGTTCGAGCGCGGCTGCCGGCCGCTCATCTTCCTGGACAAGGTGCCCCTGAAGACGAATCTGCAGTGGAAGCTCCTGGCGGCCGCCGCGGTCGACGCCGACGACGGGATCTTCCCGGTGGCGTTTGCGGCGGTGGAGGCGGAGACCTACGACAGCTGGTTCTGGTTCCTGGTGCAGCTCAAGTACGCGGTGCCCGCGTCGCGGCCCATCACCTTCGTGAGTTACAGGCAGAAGGGCTTGGAGGAGGTCGTGTTGCAGGTGTTCGAGGGCAGCTTCCACAGCTACTGCTTGAATCAGCTCATGGAGGACTTCCAGGCCGAGCTGAAGAAGGGGATGTGGTCGGACAAGACGAGGGACGCCATGACCGACGACTTCAAGAACGCCGCCTACGCCTGCAGCGTGGAGGACTTCAACGCCCACCTGGAGAGCATAAGGAGCGTCTCCAAGGAGGTCGCGGACTGGGTCGTCGAGAGCAAGCCGGAGCACTGGTCGAACGCGCTGTTCAAGGGTCAACGATACGACCACTACTCCCCGCAGATCGTGAAGTCGTTCAGCCTGTGGATCCCGGTCAAGCACGAGTCGTCGGTGGTGCTGATCATCGACGCAATCAGGGACAAGCTGATGGAGGTGATGCACGCGCGCAGGGAGGCCGCCAGTGCCTGGGAGGAGGCGCTGACCCCGACCATGGAGGAGAAGCTGAAGAAGGAGATCCCCAAGGCCGCCCACTACGTGGTCTGCTCCTCGGACACCCTCTTCGAGGTCCGCTGGAACACGGTCAACGTCGTCAACATCGGGACCTGGGAGTGCACCTGCCGCCGGTGGCAGCTGACCGGCCTGCCCTGCACCCACGCCATGACCGTCTTCGACCGCCTGGGGAAGAACATGTACGACTACTGCTCCAGGTACTTCACCGCCGACATGTACCGCCTCACCTACGCCGAGCAGATCCACTCCATACCCGACGTGGAGAAGATGAGCAGCATCTTCACGAGCTCCTACCCTCCCCGCACCACCCGCCCGCCGGACCGGCCGAGGAGGAAGCGGGTCAACCCCAACAAGACGACCATCAGGGCGCTGAGGTGCAGCCGGTGCAAGGCCGTCGGCCACAACAAGGCCACCTGCGAGGCCTTCTTGTAGCTACGCGGCTCGTCCTGGGGGCGTGAGAATTCTCTTCCTTGGTGGGCTCTCTTTTTGGCTGCCGGACGGCCCTCTGCTGGCCCCGTCCAACTCTGCTGCCTTCCTTCGCCCGAGACTTGCAACGCTTTCAATGCAAAACCCTTTCCCTTCCATCTCCATGCCTTCTGACCTCTCTTCACTTCGGAGCTCTAATCCCCACACCTCAGATCTCTGCGAGAGAGAGAGAGGGACGTCTGGAATGAGAGCCTCCGGATCGCAGGCCCACTCGGGTGGGTGGGATCAGCGAGGATTTCCAGAGGGTCTCCCAGCAAGTGGCGTCCAAGAACCCCCCTTCTGGGCGCTCCCCGACAGGCAGATCTGTCCTCTTCGAGCCCTTTTCGCCGTCTCCGTTTGTTTCACTCCACCATTTCATCGAGGAGGGCCAGTGGGTCGGCGGGTCGTCGTCCTGGTCGGGCCCTCTCTCTCCTGTCCAGCCAATGGACCAGTCTTTCTTTAATCGGCGAGGATAACAGCCTTAGAAGCCCGGCGGAGCACGTGTACCCCCCCCCAGAGCAGCAGTTGGCGACGGCGGACGACGCCTCCGCCGCCCTTCACTCCCTTCTCCCTCTCTCCCATCTGCTTCCCGTCGCCATCGCCGCTGGGGCGGTCGCCCGGAAGAAGGAGAGGAAGGGAAGGGATGGGCTCCTACGCCAAGCTCTCCAGAAGGGCTCTGGAGACCGAGAACCCCGTCATGGTCCAGGTGAGCCGCAGGGAGGGGGGGGCGGACCGAGGGGCCGGCGGGAAGAAGGGCTTCCCTCCTCGGAACGATGAGGGATGGCCTCCGATAATCGGCTTCCTCTGTCTTCGTTGCAGATTCAGGAGCTCCTCCGTGGGCGCAAGGACGCGATCTCCCTGGCGCAGGTTACTAAATCTTCTTCCACCGGCTCGTCCGATCTCCTCGGACGCCATGTTCCTTCCCGAATCCTTCGATTCCTGTTACCGAGAAGGCCCGATCCCAGGCGCCGACATTCAGGGGCTCTCACCTCCTGATGCAGGGCGTCGTCTACTGGCAGCCCCCAGAGGCGGCTCTGGAGAAGGTCAAGCAAATGGTATGGGATCCCGTGATCAGCCGCTATGGCGCCGACGAGGGCCTCCCTGAGCTCAGGAAGGAGCTGCTCAAGAAGGTCTGAAGCTTCTCCGTTTATTGCTGTTTTTTCTGCGTAATTCCTTCAAGATCCTGGGATGGCATTCATTCTTCTGTAGATGGCAGGGAAGCATCGGAGCATTCAGAATTTTTATTTATGATTTTAGAATATTTCTTTTTAATTGCCCCCAGTGATTCATCCCATGCTCCAAAACTTGCTTGCAGCTGAGCCTAGAGAACAATCTGAACAAGTCATCTGTCATGGTCACAGCTGGGGCGAATCAGGTGGGCACTGAGCAAGTATTTCTTGATGTTTCTGATAATAGCTCAAGAAGATCTGCTTGGCAGGATGAAAATTTCTTATTTGGCATCCTTTTTTTCTTTACTTTTTTTTTTTTTTTGGGAGCCCATGCAGAAGCTTTGATTAATCATCATTTTCTTACCAACTTTATTTCATGTAGACCTGATCTGATGGGTGCGAAATTTCTGCTGGCCCTCCCAGAAATAGCTCAAGCAAGATAATCCATCCAATTTCTGCATGCGTGCTTTATATATCTTTAAAAATATGAATTCATTTAAAAAAATCCCTCCAATCAAACCATGCACTAAAGTATATATATATGATGCGGTTGACCCAGCATTGGAAGCAAAGATTCTCATATTGACACCTAAAAAAAGGGGCACCTAATATTGTATTATATAATCTTTCCATAGTATATATATATATTTATACCTTGGCTAATCCTCTTCCTTGTGGGTCTCAGGCGTTTGTGAATCTTGTGCTCGCCCTGTGCGACGCGGGGGACTCGGTGGTCATGTTTGCTCCATACTACTTCAATGCCTACATGTCCTTCCAGATGACGGGCATCACAGACATCATTGTGGGGCCTGGTGATCCCCAGACGCTCCAGCCTGATGTAGGTAGGACGCATCAAGGGTTTTACCTCTAATTTTTCCACATTTGGAATGCCTTCTCTGGGGCGTTGACTTTCCCCTCTTCTCTCCTTATCTGTATGGTTTAAAAATATTGTTTCTCACATGGAAGAAAAACCCCACATGAGAATTATTTACCATCTGCAAAAGTAATGGATAACACGTTAGCTGTTTATTAAATCTGGATCAGTTATTCATGGAATATTTATATTTATATATATATATATATATATATGTAGATAAAAACCCTGAATTGGGCTTCTGTTGAAAAAATTTGCAGACTGGTTAGAGAAGACTCTCTCAGAGAAAAATGGCAAACCTGTTCCCAAGCTTGTGACCGTTGTAAACCCAGGAAATCCTTCTGGGATCTTCATCCCGCAGCCTATCCTTCAGGTGCACCCTTTCCTGCCCTCTGCTGCCATCCTCAGTCGCAGGTGCTCATTGGTTCATTCTTCCTGACTATCACCTTCTTTATCTCATTCTCTTTCCTAGAGAATTTCAGATATTTGCAAAAGCGCTGGCGTTTGGCTTGTCGTGGACAATACCTATGAGTGAGTGCATGATTTACTTATTAGTTTCAACTGAAAAAGACGTCATTTATGCTGATCATCCGCATAATATTTTATACCAAAATTCTTGTTCTGGGTTTCGGCAGAAAAAAAAAAAAGTAATCGTAATCGACATCATTCCAACGCTTTTGAGTCAGCGCCTGGTTTCTCCATTTGTTCCAAGTCAAAAATACGGATGTTATTCTGCAGCTCCCATTCTTGTTTTGGGTGGTTTCTGTCAAAAAAAAAAAAAAATCACTTGAATCGAAATCAATCAAGTACCTATGAGTGAGTATATAATTTTCCCATCTGTTTCTTATGAATATGACGCATCGAAAAATACATGTTGCGTGCAGGTCAGATTCCCTTGTCGATCATGCAAATGTTGTTTAATTCTTGCTTGCACTCCTGGCTTTGAGTTTTCTAGCATAAAAAGGGTGTTTGAAATCAATAAAAAAAAATCCATCCGTTTCAAGTGAAAAATATGCCATTTACGCACACATTCTGCTCTGCCTACATGAGTGGATCACGGTTAAAATGGATCAGATGGGGCTGTTGATCGTGCAGATATTGTTTAATTCTTGCATTGTTTTTTGGGTTTCAGCGCAAAAAAGAAAAGTGTTTGAAATCATTCGAGTTCCAATGCGTGAGTGCATAATTTTTTCCTATTTTTTCCAAGTTAGAAGCACGCCATTTCGACAGATATTCCCCGTACATGAATGAGAAGATCACAGCCCCGAAACGAGTCACATGGGGCTTGTTGATCCTGCAAATGTCATTTATACTTTGCATTCTTGTTCGGGGTTCTAGCAGAAGAAAGGGTTTCGAGTCTGACCTTTTTGGGGAGCATTTGGTTCATCTCTGTAAGGATAAGGAGGATCCTCACTCCGTCGTCGTAATTCTGCGTCGTCCCCGGATTAGAAGCTGATCTCGCCTGAGTAGATCGTCCGACGAGCCTCACCCCGTCTCCGTTCGCCGCCGCAGGTACTTCATGTACGACGGACTGGAGCACTACTGCATAGAGGACAGCCACATAGTCAACGTCTTCTCCTTCTCCAAAGTCTACGGAATGATGGGATGGCGAGTAGGATATGTAGGTTTCCATTGATCTTTACCATCTCGGTGCTCGATCCACAGGCTCGGCAGATAACTGTAGGTCTCCATTCTGCAGATCGCGTATTCCTCGGAGGTGGAGGGATTGGGGGAGCAGCTCCTCAAGGTCCAGGACAACATTCCGATCTGCGCTTCCCTGATTGGGCAGCATCTGGCTCTGTACTCCCTTGAGGCCGGCCCAGGATGGATCAGGGAGAGGGTGGAGACGCTGGCGAAGAACAGGGAGATCCTCAGAGAGGCGCTCTCGCCGCTGGGGGAGGGCGCGGTGAAGGGCGGGGAAGGGGCCATCTACCTGTGGGCGAGGCTGCCGGAGAGATTCTCCGACGACTTCGAGGTCGTCCGGTGGCTACTGGACCGGCACGGGGTCGTCGTCATCCCCGGGAGCTCCAGCGGCGGCCGCGGCTACATCCGGATCTCCTTCGGCGGGCTGAAGGAGGACGACTGCCTCGCCGCCGCGCAGCGGCTCAGGCGGGGCCTGGAAGAGCTGAGCAGCAAGGGGATGGTGCGGTGACGACGACGACGACGACGACGATGGCTCCACCTTTCGCCAGGGACAGATCCCTCCAGATGAGCGAGCTCCTCTGACGAAGGTGGAGGGGTTCGATCGGCGTCTTCTTCTTCTCCTTCTTCGCTCTTTGATTGGAATCCTTGCAGAAGACTGCAAGACTGACTGGTTCCTCAAACTGTCCTGGCCTCACCCATCTGCAGGAAAAAATGGTTTTTTTCTTCGGGTAGTGAGGAAATTATGATCCGGGTCTTTCTCCGGGTATAATTTATTTTAATTTTCAATAATAATGGAATCATCCTGACTCATGCCCAGATGGGGAAACGGTTCTATGCTCCAAATTCCTACTTTGTTTGTAATTTTCATCTTATTATTTCAGAAGAATCGAATCAGCCTGACTCATTCACCTGGTACTATCACCACACTGGGCCCAACAAAGACCACCTGGCCCATATCGGAAAATGCAAGGGTCAGTTTTTTTTCCCTCCGAAAAATAAAAAAATTACACCCGTTTTTCGACTCTGGAACAGTCTCAGGAGCATCGTTGATGGGGCAACCAAACTTGGAGAAATTCCGAAGATCCACGATCTCTGAGCGTCACTTCTTCCACTGGGGGATGCGCTGAACGACCACCTGAGGCGAGCAGAGATGGAAAGGGAATCGTCGATTGGCTAGAAGCTAGGGTTGAGGAATTGTGTGACTGAAGGCTTGGATCAACAGGAGTGAATGGTGGGAGATCAATGCATCGTACCTTGCCGGAGTTCTCCTTGTTCCCGACGATAGTCTGGCAGGCGAGCCTCCAGGATTCGGGTTTCTGCGGCGTTGGTCCAGTTCAGAGATGGTAGCGCTTCGAAATGCGGGGAGGGGAAACGAGGGCGGCCGAGTTCGGTCAGGTTAAGAGCCTACCTTCTTCAGATATCGTCCCTCGGTGTTGGTTCGTTCGTTCAGGAGTTCCTTCCCCTCGATGATCTGCGAGACAGGATGACAGTGCAGAAGTAACCCGATCAAATCAGAGAAACAGTGCAAAAATCTCGATTCATTACGCATACAGCTCTCGCTGGCTTCGTCGTAGTAGTTGCACAGGAGGACGGAAGACTGAGGGGAGGGGGGAATTTGAATGAGACGAGGAGAATGTGACGACGTGGGGGATCGCTGAAGGTAATCAGATCGTTTTTCGGGACCGAACCTCCACAATGCAAGTTCCGCAGCTTCCCCCGCCTCCGCAGTTCATCACTTTCCCCTGCAGAGTAGAGAGAGATGAAGAGTCGGCCGATTCTTGCGCGACGTTTTTCCCGTCGGATTTGTTTCTAACTTACGTAGGTGGCGTAGAGTTCAATCTTATTGTCGAGCATGATGTTCCGGAGGAGTTTCTCGCCGCTGCCGGCCGTCGCGCTCTGCCTCTGGTACGATCCATCTGCCTCTGGCTTCGGCTGTTAAAGAGTAGAACAAGACGCGACAGACAGGATAAGAGGAAAGGGAGGGGGATATTCGGCGAGAGCGCAACAGAGGGCTTATTACCGAGATGAATTCGAGCTCGATCTGAGGCTTCCCCTCATCGGACAGTGAAGGACTCGACGATTCCACGGCTGAACTCGAAGAATCCGAAGCGAGAGCGAGTGAGACACGGCCCTTCCCTTTCCTCGACGATGAGAGACGGATCGTCGGACGGAAGCTGCAGATCAGTCGCGCGGTGGCCGCAGAAGACGAGAAACCAGCATCCGACGAGCTCTTCTTCCGCACTTGCAGAGAAACCGAGACGACGCTCGTGGTCGCCATCCTCTCCTCTCTCTCTCTCTCTCTCTCTCTCTCTCTCTCTCTCTCTCTCTCTCGCTCTCTCTCTCCCTCTCCCCCCCCCCTTGCAGAGCAGGGAAGACCTCCCCGGCCGGCACGCGGTCGCACTCTTGGCCACACGCAGCTCTACCGGGCACAGGCGAGTGGAGAGGAAGAAGAAGACACTAGAAGGCCGAAAAAGATGTGGCCGTCCTCCGAACTTCGTGATACCGTCCGATATATTTTCAACGGCTAGGATGATGTCACTGAAAATCCATCCGGTGAACCCTGGGAGACCATTAAACCAGGGTCCGCGCTTTTTTTTACGTAACTAATCTCTCGCTTAACGGGCTGAGGTCGGCCCGTAGCCTTCACGGATCGGCCCATTTATGGTGGCCCATCCGGCCCAATGTGATTTGGGCTCGGTCGAGGTCCATTGAAACTCTCTCTCTCTCTCTCTCTCTCTCTCTCTCTCTCTCTCTCTCTCTCTCTCTCTCTCTCTCTCTCTCCCTGAATGTCAATCTGGTAGGTCGCCTTGTCCTACCAGACGACCGCACATTGGACGCATTAAATCATTCGAATTAGAATGGTGGAGAATGCACCAAGAGAGCAAATTTTTATGAGAGAACCTAACATGTTGACCGATGATTTACTCATCGAAATATATATAGTTGACCGTCGAAGTCAGCAGCAGCCATCCCTGACTTATTCGGGCGTAATCTCCGACGACAAAAATGTCCAGTCCTACCACGATCTAAGTACCGTCTCTCTCTCTTTCTCTCTCTCTCTCTCTCTAACGCCTCGTGGGCCCTGACCGACCCAACGAACACGAGTAAGAAGTAAAAGCACGATACCCATTCAAATCTAGCTGCTTAGACGTAAAGCTAATGCGTTGACTGAGGGTCCTCGAAGTCGCCGATTTGAACACGAATTTCCCGTCGTGTGACGTGGAGAGTAACAATACGACTTGAATGCCATCTCTCTCACTCCCTCTCATCTCGATTGTTCCCCTCGATTAAAACGCATCGAATCATTAAATCCAGAGGTTTAATAGGGAATATGCAGTTGACCTTTGAGGTCAACCACTATTCCTATTTCATCAGAGTATCCCCTCTCTCTCTACCTCTATGTTTACCTTCCTCCCACCCCAACTGTATTTCTTGATATAGAAGCAAGCACAGTAAGCAAATTAAACCGGTCAAACTTAAATGCTCGAACGGTTCAAGATGACCACGAATCTGCGACGAGCTAACACATTGACGGGCAATTTACTGATCGAACGGCGTTGACCCCGGACGTCGGCGACTGTTAGCGATTTATTCAGGCATGGATTTCCGAACACGAGTCAATGGCCGAGTTCCCGGCACGTCTCCCCGTCTTAAATAAAAGGGGAACCATCGTCTTCATGTATTCACGTCCCGCGGAGTTACCTTCTAGAAGGGGAGGCGGGAGGGGGACAGAGAGAAGACGACGTGACGTAACGAGATGGGAAGAGAGAGAGAGAGAGAGAGAGAGAGAGAGACGTGACGTGATATTCGCCGGCTTTTGCATGCAGATGGCCATGGACGGGAGGCCATCACGGGACCTCTACATGGTCTCCCTGCTCTTCCCGACGTTTAATGGCGCCGGCCACCGCTGGCTCGCCGGAGGGGGCGCAGCCGCCGCCGAGGGAGAAAAGGAAAGAGCCGGAGGGGGCGCGGCGGCGGCGCCGTGAATGCCGGCACGGGAAAGTGCCGTCCATCTGCTGGCAGATGTCTGAACGCCCTCCATCCATCTCTTCTTCTTCTTCTTCTTCGTCTTCCCTCCGCCCCCCGTCGGAAGGAATCGGCGGCATTGAAATCGAGGCGGGCGAATGAATGGCGAGATAATGATGAGCTGGAGTCCACGTCAGCGGGGATCGAGCGGCTCATCGGGAAAGAAGGGTCAATAATTCTACACACCCTCTCAGCGACCCTGCTAGTAGGTGCCCGCTAGGCGGCCCTTCCAGTGACCACTGTTTCCATTTTTACGCAGAACCCCCTCTTATTTTCACTACCAGAGAAAACCTCTCCACTTCTCTAAAATTGGGTCTTTCGTGGGGCCCGCCCGGGCCGCCCGACTCGGGCAACATCACACGTCACCATCGCGCGGATAATTGCCATTAAAACAGTTTATTGAAGCCCACAGACGAAGACGACAGTCTGAAGAGGTTGGGACAGCTGGGGGGGGGCTTTGCGGGCCTGGCGGGGCCCACCGACTGCAGCCGCAGCGTGGTCCGGGCCCGGGGGGGGCCAATCTGGGTCTGGATCTCACATGAGGCCCGCGCCACGTGCGAGCCCCACGACCTGAAACTGGCGGACCGGTCGCTGTTGGGCTGGGCTCTGGGTTGGACCCCGTTCGGACCTCATTCATGGCGGGAATCCAAGGGGCCCACAGGACCGGGCATTTATTTACTCGGCGGTCATGCTCTTGGCGACGACGGGGCCGTTCACGTGTGACCCCCCCGTCCGTAGAATCCCTTGCGGACGGATCGATTCAGTCCGTCGCCCGCCCTATCGCGCCCTCTACCGTCGATCGGAAAAGTAGCGGAGGAGATCGCGCGGCTTACGAAAGCCGTGCGAGACGGCATGGACTGACGCCTCTTCCTGCAACCGTTTCCTCCGCCTTCCTCCTTTAAACCTCAGCTCACCGAACGGTCCCAAACTCTGGAGCTCACTGTGTGTGCGTGTCTCTCTCTTTCTCTCTCTTCTGTTTCAGTCTCTCTGTCTCTGCCTCTCTCTCTAATTCTCTGTGTGTATCGGTGCTTTCTCTCTCTAGTTCAATCCTCCGGAAGATGCTTAAGAGGGTGTTCCCTCTCTCATCATCTTTGCCTGTGGGGAGCAGGATGGGAGGGGGGAGAGAGGGAAAGCAGGAAGACATGGGCATTAAATGCACTGCTCAACAACCCCACAGTGCCTTCGAATTCGTTGGCCTTAATCACTCGTCCATCGTCTTTCCGGCCCCAACGCTGCTGGTGCCGCCGATGCTTCCTCTGGCGCCATTTAAGGGGCCTACCTCCTCTCCCTATATTCGTCTCTCACTCCCCTGCTCTTTCACATTGTGCGCGGGCGTGGTTTTAGGGTTTGTGGATCCAGATGTGGACGCCGTACGGGAACGGCGATGGCGCGTTCTCGAGGTCGAGCTCATTCCGGGAATTAGATGGCGACGACGAGGAGGAGCTGCGGTGGGCGGCACTGGAGAGGCTTCCGACGTACAACCGCGTGCGGAGGGGGTTGCTGCGCGCTTCTACGGGTGGCTTCTCCGAGATTGACATCTCGAGCCTTGCGTCTTCTGATCGGACGGCTGTCATTGATCGTCTCCTTGCGAAAAATGGCGATGCAGAGGACCTCTATGAGCGGATTCGGCGGAGAATTGATGCGTAAGTAGTTCTCTTCCTCTGAGTACGTGGTGATGCTTTCCCACTTGTTCTCTGATTCACTCTTGTTGTAATCTGTTGGTGCGGCTGCAGTCAGCGAGTTCATGTTTCATGCTCTTCAACATGAGTAAATTTCATTTTAATTTTTCCCGTGTACAAAAGAGACTCATTTACGAGAGCTGCTGTCCCTCTCGCTTGTTCTAAGGGCTGTGACTCTCAATGTTCTAGAGTCCTATGTCCAGGTTCCTCTGAAAAATCCGTTTCTTCCTGTCCATTTGTCCGAATTTCATTTGAATTTTCAAAAGGTCATTTTTTTGCATGCAAACAAGCTTCCCCCTCCCCTGGATCTTCCGTTCTCTGTCTTTGCGGGCTACTTTGCTTAATTTGGGTACTCTTTGCTTTTTTTTTTTCTTTGAAATCTTCTTCCAATTTCATGATTAAATAACTTTTACGATGAGTTATCAGAATATCCTTGTTTTAAACGATTCTTGTATTTTCGTTGGTTTTCTCCACTTATTCTCTTGCAAATTTTTGCCGCCTTACCATCAGTTTTCCAGTTTCTACTTTGTTTTTGTATATTTCTGATAGAAAAGTATGATTTCTTTTTCTGTTTTATTCAATTTATTTAAATTTAAAATAAAAAATGCTAGTTTTAAAAAATATATATTTCTCTAATACGAGGAGTCTTTACCCTTTCATGTTCTGTTCATTTTTTATTTTTACTGGTTCCACTTTCCGGTCACAATATGCTATGTTCTAATTAATCTAATTTTTTACCCGAAATTTCCATTATTTAAACTCAATGATTAGTGGTATTGTTCAGAATATTTTATCATAGGAATTGGATACTGTTACTTCATTCAGGGCATGCAGATCTGAGTGAGAGTCTTCCGTTTCATATTTTTCTAGTGTCTCTGTATTTATTTATCTTCGAGTGAAGGGGTTGGTTGAAATGAGTCTGGAGAATATTCTGGGTCAGAGGAACTATGGTTTCTGGTGTCAATCTTTTATTTGGATCATTTTGGGTGCCCATAAATTCCATTGTAGATTTGGGCAATGAGATTCCTCTTCTTCTTTGTATGGCAGCGTGGGTCTTGACCTTCCTTTGATTGAGGTTCGATTTCAGCAGCTGAAAGTAGATGCATATATTCACGTTGGAAGCCGTGCTTTGCCGACGATTCCCAACTTTATTATTAATATGGCAGAGGTAAGCTACTTACTTTTTCTCCATAAATGTTTATGTAGAGAACCTTGCTTCCAACTCATACTAAAATTTCATAAAGAAAAATAGACTCACAATATTTGAGCTGATTGAGTTATGGATAGAATTGTCCAGGACTAGTCTGGTTGATAGATTCTTGTTATATGATCACCTGGAAGGTTGAGATTCGGGCGTGGTGTTATAGTTTATGATCTATACCTATAACCCAGTTTGTAAGGTCTTGTGTCCAGTCAAAAGTCCCAATGTTTTTTTTCCAAAGTTTTCTAATTTCTCTCTCTGTTGTCAAGGCTCTTTTAAGGCAGCTGAGAATCTTCTCAGGAGGAAGGAAGAAATTGTCTATATTGGATAATATTAGCGGGATAATTCGCCCAGCAAGGTTAAATATGTTGTACAGAATATCCTCTCCTACCACCAATTGATTATTCTATTGTCCCATGTCTCTCTGATTGACTGGTCATTTGACAGAATGACCCTGCTTTTGGGACCTCCAAGTTCCGGGAAGACTACTTTGTTATTAGCACTTGCTGGGCGGCTTGACTCTGATTTAAAGGTATTGATTCTTTTCAATACTCTGATAGATTTATGCTTCTAGATAATTTTAAGTTTAACATTCATCGTTTTGTGCTAAATGATATGCTTGTCTATTCAACACCTCCAATTTTAAACTTCCGTTATGCATCAAAATGTAAAATTTTCTGTTGTTAAAATAATACACGGTCGACATTAAATCTAAAACTAAGGTAAACTCAATGAATTAGTCTATCCTCACTCGAGGAACAAGATAAATCAAGTTTTCATGCATCCAAGATATTATCAAGTAAAGCACTCCAGTTTTTCTAGTCCATATAACTTGAAATCCTCCTGTGCTGAAATATTTGTTATATGTGATAACTTCACTTATCAATACATAAATATTGAAACTTTTTCTGCTCTGGTTGAAATCCAAATGTTTTAAACGTGCAACCCTCATGATAATATGTCTATCTTGCATTGAATTGCAGACGTCAGGGAGTATCACTTACAATGGACATAAGCTGAGTGAGTTTGTTCCTCAAACGACAGCAGCTTATGTTAGCCAGCAGGACTCGCATACAGGAGAGTTGACAGTCAGGGAAACTCTTGAATTTGCAGCGCGCTGCCAAGGAGTTGGATTTAAATATGGTAATTTCTGAGATGATACTTTACATGTTGTTTTACTCATATCTCAGTGAAACATTCTACCTCCTGTAGATATGCTGTTGGAACTTGCTAGGAGAGAGAAAAATGCTGGAATAAAGCCAGACGAAGATATTGATTTATTTATGAAGGTATTCATTCTTCAATTCAAAGTAGGCTTTGCTTACTGATAATTCTGCCAGATACTCATATTATTTTAAATCCTTTTTTGCTCACAGGGATTAGCCCTGGGTGGACCGGAAACAAGCCTTGTTGTTGAGTTTATGCTCAAGGTAGTAATGTTACCTGTCAATGATATACATTTCTCTGAAACATTTGTTGTTTCATTTAAAGAGGCTTCGTTTATTTTTTCCTAACAACTGGGGTTCTTTAATTGACTTCAGCCAATTTCTCTGGTTCCTATCTTTTGTTTATATTTGCCAGTTTCAAACTGAAAACAGTGGAATTAGAGCATTTTTGGCCATTTCTGATATAATTTATGGGTTGGAGTCCAAACTGACTACTTCTCAAGGCTGTGTGCGAGGAGATTCTTGAAAGTTGCTGCGTTGAACTATTTATTGTTCTTTTCTTACATGGTCGTGCTTTCTGCAGTTTTCTAAACTTCTACACCTTTTCATGCCAAAAGATTTTAGGGTTGGACATCTGTGCTGACACACCGGTGGGGGATGAGATGATTAAAGGGATCTCAGGGGGACAGAAGAAACGCCTTAGTACAGGTTAATGAGAAAGTTTTAAAACTTTTTTTCTTTCCACCGTAGGTAATGTCTGTTTGAGTTTCAAACAATCAACCCGTGTGGTTTCAGGTGAACTATTAGTTGGGCCTGCCAGAGTACTATTCATGGATGAGATATCGACAGGTCTTGACAGTGCAACGGCATACGAGATCATCAAGTATCTTCGACATTCAACTCACGCCCTTGGTGGGACGACGGTCATATCCCTGCTGCAACCAGCTCCTGAAACTTATGAACTATTTGATGACATCATTCTTATCTGTGAGGGGCAGATAATATATCAGGGTCCTCGTGAGGCTGCCCAGGATTTCTTTGCAGCAATGGGCTTCAGATGCCCTGAACGTAAGAATATAGCAGATTTCCTTCAGGAAGTAAGTACAATGAGTTTTATTTTGATGATTTGGTGAACACTTTCGAAGCATTTAAGCATTTGCGTTGGCATTTTGGTGTCAGACAATAACGTACACATGTTGACCCTTGCTTCTTGGATTGATGTGTTATGGTAACACCATGAAATTTCCTAATGGTATAAAGACCTGGAAGTGCTTTGCCATTTTTTTCTCTATAAATCAACATCCTTCCAAAAAGTTGATGCATTATTCAGTTGATTTTACTGGGCCATACGTATGAGTATATAAATAAATCCCTCCTATTCATTCGTGTTATATCTACAGCTATTCATTTCATCCTGTGAATTTGTGTTCACACGATACTGCATCAATGGACTTACTTTTCACTGATATATGCTGTCATCATCTACTTATTGTTTTAGGTTACATCTAAGAAAGATCAGCAACAATATTGGTATTCTTCTGATTGCCCATATCAATATGTATCGGTGACGAAATTTGCTGAAGCTTTCCAGCATTATTGGGTTGGCAAGAATTTGTCCCAGGAACTAGCTGTTCCATTCAACAGAGAGAGCAACCTCCCTTCAGCCTTGTCAACTTCTACATATGGAAAAAAGAAATTTGAACTGCTCAAAATCAACTTCTCCTGGCAGTTGCTATTAATGAAGAGAAATTCATTCATTTATATCTTTAAATTCATACAAGTAAGTTTCTCAATGTATTGTTGTACCTCCTTTGTGCTTTTGATGCTTCAGTTGTATTTATTGATAAATTTAAATGGTTCTTGAATGACATTCTAAAGAATAGTGGATAAGACATGCAATATATTTTACGAACTAGTATTGAAAAAGGTCAGTCTAAAAGTATGCTTAGAGGAAAACTGCATTTGAATTTTTTTGAACGATTTGTTTTACTGGTGATATTCAAATGTTAAATAATTATCTTTTCATGTGTGATAAGTATCTCTGTTGTATGACATTACTGAATATCTAACGTAGTATTGAGATATATGCTCAGAAGGGTCTGTCATGGGGTAGGAGATAAATTGTTTTATGGTGTCTGAATCTGTCATGCATTGGCTATAACTTTCTGACACTAGGTGGATTGTGATAATAAAAAAAATTCTGGAAACTAAAGAGGTGCTTTCTTGCAGCTCCTACTTTCTGCTCTCATAACGATGACAGTTTTTTTCCGAACGACAATGGAGCATGACACGATAGATGATGGAATTATTTATCTTGGCGCGCTGTATTTCGCCATGATAATGATTATGTTCAACGGATTCACTGAAGTTGCATTATTGATTCAAAAGCTTCCAGTGATCTACAAGCACAGGGACTTGCACTTCTATCCATCCTGGATATATTCCCTTCCATCTTGGATGCTGACTGTTCCTACATCTTTTCTAGAGTCTGCCCTTTGGGTGGTAGTCACATATTATGTGGTTGGTTATGACCCCCATATTACAAGGTAACTCGTTTTATGCCTTGATGACGCCTACGTGAATTTTTCTGGCTATTTAAGTTCGGAACCTTATTCCTGCGGGCTGCACGTCTTTTTTCTTGCAGGTTTCTTGGTCAGTTCGTGTTATTTTTCTTTTTACACCAGATGTCTTTATCTCTCTTCCGTATTATGGCATCCTTGGGTCGAAATATGATAGTAGCGAATACATTTGGATCTTTTGCATTGCTGATCGTCATGATTCTTGGAGGATTTATTCTTTCCCGAGGTAAAACTGAGATTCTCTTTGATTAGTTGATCTACAGCATGCACGGCATGCATCCTAATGATACCATCTTTAATGGTCACAGAAAGCATCCCGGATTGGTGGATTTGGGGTTACTGGGTTTCTCCTCTTATGTATGCTCAGAATGCAGCCTCAGTCAATGAATTTTTCGGGCATTCATGGGACAAGGTAATGCTGGTTTGCCATGTTCTCATATAAGTCTAGTCAATAATGGCCAATCACATCACTCCATCTAATATGTTTGAGCGTAGTTACTCCCCCCTATAATGGGGGAAATAGAGGGCCACTGTGTCCGCCTGAGTTCCTTCTGTTGACGTCCAATTTGAAAAGAATCGTATAAAGGCGATCGATTGATTCTCCCTAAAGTTTAGGAGTTATATGTAGATAGCACGGATGTAATTGAATCTCTGGTCATTTTTATGGAGTTGTTCTAAATTGGATAGAAAGATAAGGGGCAAACAAGACCGGGTAGCTGAGCCAAGCTTTGGTTTTATTTTTCCTTCTATACAATATGGATGACAGGGCACATTATACATCGGCAAAATGTATATGAAACCTGATAAATTTGATGTCCGCTCACGAAGTGTGCCCTAATATGTACGTCTTTCTTATGATCAAACCTTGGCATGTAATTCTTGGCTGACATTTTTTCTAGTTAAAAGACTCTCAAGTCAGGAATTTGAACAAGGCTCGTTGAAAAATCCCATCTGATTAGTTTTTCCATTAATTTCTTAAAAATGTGAATTAAAACAGATAATATTTTTATTCGATTTCGTTTGAAGAGTAGTTTTCGCATTCAGAATTTGGAACTCTGACCTTGAACCCCCAGTTATGATGGATATGGGACGAAACTAGCTGCTAAGTATAAATTCGTGTTGAAACTAATTAATTTCTATAAAGTCTTATGCTTCGTCCTGTGAATTAAAAGTTATTTTCCTTCTTTCCTTGTCGTTTGAAATACATAGTCAGCATACATGTGCATGCATATGATCCCATGTATAGCGCACTCGAAGCTCAAACTAATGGCTTGCGATGTTGCAGATCATTCCCGGTTATAATGTAAGATTAGGTGATGCCGTTCTGAAAGTATTTGGTTTGTTTCCAGACAGAAACTGGTTTTGGATTGGTTTATGTGCCTTGTTTGGGTACATAGTGATATTCAACATTCTCTTCACTATCTTCTTGACATATCTCAACCGTAAGTTCTGCTTATAAAACTACCACGTCAGATTGATCTTAAATGAGACACTGAAAAAATGATTCTTATATTTTCCTTATTATATAAATGTCTCGCAGCCTTGGGAAAGCAACAGGCAGTCATGTCCAAATCAGAGCTCAGAGAAAGGAAAGATAGGAGAAGAAATGGGAAAGCTCTTGTTGAGCTTGGATCCTTCATCCGTCCTGGTAATCTTACAAAAGTATCTCATTTGGAAGATATCACTCAAACTATTTAATGAATATTGAGTGCTCTCTCTCTCTCTCTCTCTCTCAACGTGTTTTCCACAGATTTCTAAAATTTCAAGAAATTCATTTCATCGAACTTGTGTCTTTGGTCAGCGATATCAAAATCGGAGTTGTCCATTAATTTATGAAATTTTCTATATTACAATTGGCAGAGGGAGAGAACGAAAAACAGCGAGGGATGGTTCTTCCTTTCCAACCTCTAACCATGTGCTTCAGCAATATGAATTATTATGTCGATGTACCAGTGGTATGAATGCCGTTCCAATGATTCTATGTTGTTCATTCTGAGTTTTTTTTTCCATAATTCGTTTTTTTTTTCCTTTTTGCCAAACAGGAGCTCAAGAAGCAAGGCATTCTAGAAGATCGGCTACAGCTGTTGGTTAATGTGACTGGAGCATTTAGGCCGGGAATTCTTACTGCTCTTGTTGGGGTCAGTGGTGCTGGAAAAACTACTCTCATGGATGTTTTAGCTGGTAGAAAGACAGGTGGGATCATAGAAGGAAACATTACCATCTCTGGTTACCCTAAAAACCAGGAAACATTTGCTAGGATCTCCGGTTATTGTGAACAAAACGATGTTCATTCTCCATGTGTGACCGTTCTTGAATCACTTCTATACTCGGCGTGGCTGCGGCTGCCATCACATGTTGATGGGGACACCCAAAGGGTAAGAAAATAAGAATCTAATCATCATTTTAGCGTAATATTATTTTTATATGGTTTTGAAATCATTCCATGGATGCATCCGCAGGCTTTTGTGGAGGAGGTGATGGAACTGGTTGAACTCACACCACTAAGTGGTGCCCTAGTTGGTCTACCGGGGGTTAATGGGTTGTCCACCGAGCAACGCAAGAGATTGACGATCGCGGTGGAGCTTGTTGCCAATCCCTCTATTGTCTTCATGGATGAGCCGACATCAGGATTGGATGCCAGGGCTGCCGCCATTGTGATGAGAACTGTGAGGAATATTGTGAACACTGGTCGAACAATAGTCTGCACCATCCATCAGCCCAGCATTGACATTTTTGAGTCTTTTGATGAGGTCTCTCTCTCTCTCTCTCTCTCTCTCTCTCTCTCTCTCTATATATATATATATATATATATATATATATCCATATGTTGCAGTTTTTCCAGCGTTTCACTGTCTTATATTATATTGTGCACGATCGAATTCATGCTTCCTGGCCTTAGAAAATAAAATAGGGAAAGTGAAAATTTTTGGCGTATTTTTTATCTGCCATTCATGTCAACAGAGCGCGAGGGGTTATGGACCGAAAGAATTATTGCCATTCATCTCTGTTCATGTATTCTTGTTCAATGTTGTTGAAAGTAGCTGTGAATTCCCGTCTTACAGCTTCTGTTCATGAAACGCGGAGGAGAGCTTATTTATGCGGGGCCTCTGGGTCACAACTCTTGCGAGCTTATAGAGTTTTTTGAGGTCAGCTCGAGCTATCTTTGATCCTGATTTTATTTACAGTTTCTCTTGAAATCATTAGCTTCGTCAATCACATGCTGTAATGTTTGACCCAACCAGGCCATTGATGGAGTGCCTAAAATCAAAGACGGATGCAACCCAGCTGCATGGATGCTGGAAGTAACCACGCCTGTGATGGAGAGTCAACTGCGCGTGGACTTTGCAGAACATTACAGGAGATCCAGTTTATTTAGGTAACTATATTCGTTGACTGCATCTCTTGTGATTTTCCTTTTTTTTTTTTTACCAGCCTGGTCCCTGATCAAGAACCGTGTAATATCAGGCGGAACAAGGAGCTAGTAGAGAGCCTGAGCAAGCCGGCAGTCAACGCAAAGGAGTTGACCTTTCCAACCAAGTATTCGCGCTCCTTTTTCTCCCAGTTTCATGCTTGCCTTTGGAAGCAGAACCTATCATATTGGCGCAACCCTCAATATACCGCAGTCCGCTTCTTCTACACTGTCGTCATTTCCTTGATGTTCGGAACAATATGCTGGAGATTCGGTGCTCGGAGGTAGCTCACTGCTTCTCCGTTCTCTCTCTCTCTCTCTCTCTCTCTCTCTCTCTCTCTCTCCCTATCTCATGGAGCAGCCATCCCCATGCCTTGCCCAGTTGGGCCTCCATTCTGACGTGATCCTGTCGCTTCACAGGGAGACCCAGCAGGACGTGTTCAACGCCATGGGATCCATGTACGCGGCGGTCCTGTTCCTCGGAATCACCAACGCCACGGCCGTTCAACCCGTGATCTCCATCGAGAGGTTCGTCTCGTACCGAGAGAGGGCGGCGGGGATGTACTCGGCCCTCCCTCTGGCGTTCTCCCAGGTCCGATCCCCCGTCCGTTCCCCTCTCTGACGGCCGATTTACTCGGCCCCCGCCGGTCTGCTTGACGGCCGATTCTCCTCCCCCGTGCTCCTCCTGCTTTCTGCGTCCAGGTGGCGATCGAGTTCCCGTACGTGCTGGTGCAGACGCTGATCTACGGGACGATCTTCTACTCTCTGGCGGCGTTCGAGTGGTCCCCCGCCAAGTTCTTCCTGTACCTGTTCTTCATGTACGGGACCATCCTGTACTTCACCTTCTTCGGGATGATGACGACGGCCATCACCCCGAACCACAACGTGGCGCCGATCATCGCCTCCCCGATCTACACCATGTGGAACCTCTTCAGCGGGTTCATGATCACCCGCTCGGTGAGATCCTCTCTCGCAGAAGGGGCGCGCGTGATGTGGGCTGACCCTGGGAGCTGACCGTGGCCGTGTTCTTCCGTGCGCAGAGGCTGCCGAGCTGGTGGAGATGGTACTTCTGGGCGAACCCGGTCTCGTGGAGCCTGTACGGGCTGTTGACTTCTCAGCTGGGCGACAGCGACCGGCTCATCACCCTCGCCGACGGCTTCCGCGTGGCCCCCATCCGGGTCTTCCTCAGGGACCACTTCGGCTTCCACCACGACTTCCTCGGCGTCGTCGCCTTCATGGTCGTCCTCTTCGGCGCCCTCTTCGCCGTCATTTACGCCCTCGCCATCAGGTACCTCAAATTCCAGAAGAGATAGAGAGAGAGAGAGAGAGAGAGAGAGAGAAGTCAAATCGGAGGTGCCCAATAATCTCGGTGTCGGTGGTTGTATAAAAAGCTTGGTCGACTCTCTCTCATTTGGGCTTCGATTGTGGAGCATAAGTGGGCCGGCTTGAGGATGGACACATCGGCCCATTTAGGCCCGTATTATGCCTTATCATGTGCCTCCCCTCTCTCTCTCTCTCTCTCTCTGTACGGTCCGTATGGTCGGTGACCCGATTGGACCCGATAAGGATTTATCGACGGATCTTTACTGGGAAAATACGGGTCTGGGTTTCTGAGACTCGGGGGCTCGAGGGGTTTCAGCGGAGAGTGGGAAAGATTCTTCTTTTCCTTCTTTCTGGCGACGGTGGCGCCTCTGCTAGGTCTCCGGCGGGTTGTCGCCGCCGCGGCGAGGCGACGCCCGAGCGGCGGCCTCCTCCTCCGCCGCTCCTGCTCCTCCGTCGCTGTCTCTCACTCATGGCTCTACTCCCCCGGTAAGCCCCTGTTGCCATGGCCGCCTCTGAGGCCGGCGGCGGCGGCGCCCTCCAGTCACCGCCGGCCGCCCCAACTGGATTCTGCCGCCACCACGACGCCGGTGCCGGCGGAGGAAGCTCGGTCCGGCTTGGAGAAGGACGCCGCCGTCGTCTCCCGCGTTCTCACGGGGCCCTTCGCGGAGTCCTCCGAGCTTGAAGCGGCCCTTCACGGCACCGGCCTCGAGCCCTCCTCGCCGCTGCTGGAGGCCGTTCTACGAACCTCCGACCCCTCCGCCACCGCCGTCTTCTCCCTCCTCCGGTGGGCCCGATCCCGCCCCGATTTCCGGCCGAGCCCTCCCCTCCTCGCCTCCATCGTCGACCTCCTCGGCAAGTCCCGGTCCTTCGCCGCCGCCTGGTCCCTCCTCCTCGCCCACTCCTCAGGCGACTCCTCCGGCCAGCCCTTCGCCGCTCTCCTCCGCCGCTACGCCCGCGCCGGGATGCCGCAGGCGGCGATCCGCACCTTCGAATACGCGCGCGACTCCTCCTTCGCCGGCGCCGGCGCTGCCGACCTGTTCGAGCTCCTGATGGACGCGCTCTGCAAAGAGGGCCATCCTCGGGCGGCGGAGGAGTACATGAGCCAGCGGAGGGCGGCGGAGCCCGGCTGGTCCCCCACCGTCCGCGTCTACAACATCCTCCTCCACGGGTGGCTACGCCGCCGCCGGCTCCGCCGTGCCGAGAAGCTCTGGGACCAGCTCCGCCGCCAGGACGCCCCCACGGTGGTCTCCTACGGGACGATGATCGAAGGTCTGTGCCGCCTTCGGCGGGTTGACCAGGCGATCTCCCTCCTAGAGGATATGAGATCGGCCGGGATCCCTCCCAACGAGATCACCTGCAACCCCGTCGTCGACGCCCTCGCCGAGGCCGGAAGGTTCAGAGAAGCCCTCGCCGCCGTCGAAAGGTTCCCTCTTTACGGCATCTCCCCGAACACCTCCACCTACAACTCGCTCGTCAAGGGCTTCTGCAAGAACGGGGACCTGGTCGGAGCCAGCAGGATCTTGAAGACCATGATCGGGAGAGGGATCCTCCCCACTCCCACCACCTACAACTATTTTTTCAGGTTCTTCGCCGGCTCCGGCAAGGTGGAGGAGGCCATGAACCTCTACAACAAGATTATCCAGTCCGGGTACTCGCCGGATCGGCTCACGTATCAGCTCCTGATCAAGATGCTCTGCGAGGGCAAGAGGCTGGGGCTGGCGGCGCAGGTGATCGGGGAGATGAAAGCGAGGGGCGTTGACTCCGATCTGGCGACGAGCTCCATGATGGTGCACCTGCTCTGCAGGACGCACCAGTTCGACGAGGCCTGCGAGGAATTCGAGCGCATGATCCGGAAGGGCATCGTGCCGCAGTACCTCACGTATCGGATGCTGGTGAAGGAGCTGAGGCGGCTGGGGAGGACGGACATGGCGGCGAAGCTCTCTGGTCTCATGGGCTCGGTGCCCCACTCGACGAAGCTGCCGAACACGTACAGGGAGGACCGGGAGCAGGGGGCGGAGATGAAGAAGACGATCCTGAGGAAAGCTCAGGCCATGTCCGATGCTCTGAAAGCCTCCTCCGACGACAGACGTGGCCCGGCCGATCTCGTCGGCGCCTCGGAGAAGGCCGTGGAGGCTGCGAAATCTCTGATTTCAGACATCAAGAGAAGAGTTTTCGCCGTTTGATTACCTCGAGAATCTCTCTCTCTCTCTCGCTCGCTCTTCCCTCACCTCAGTCGAGCAGAGTGGGCATGGGGAGGGCGTTGACTGGTCCCCGGAGTTACTGCAGATGGCTTTTACAGATCAAAGCCAGACAGGCTGAAGGCGATGCGATCGGTCGGAGTTGACTCGGGACCGTACTGTTCACAATTCAGGCGGCGGCAGCGACGGTTGGGGGGTTTGGTCTTCATGGCCTGCCTTACTCGCTATCCCACCTGTCCTTGTCGCCCTGCCCTTCTCCGAGCTCTCAAGTCAACGTTAATGGCGTGGTGGCCGCCTTCTTAAGTCCCTCCGCCGGCCAAAGCTGGAGCAGCTGGAAAGCATTGAAGACCTCTCTCTCTCTCTCTCTCTTTCTCGGATGATCTCCAGGATTCGCCGGCGGTGCTGACGAGATAATTAATGGTCCGGCCGACCAGCTACAGGGAACCCCCGCCGCCCGAAGCGCGGCGTCGCTCGCCCAACGGCGGCCACCTCCGCCGTCCTCATCAGGTCGCGGTCGCCCCGCCGGCCAAGGCACGTCACCTCCGGTGGTGGCGTCGTAAATATCGGCCACCTGCAGGGGTGGAGGACGACGATAACCCTGTCATTCCCGTTGACTGAACAGTCAGAGCGATCCGGGGGGGATGGAACTCTCTCTCAAAAAATGTATTTATTTATTGGGTTATCAAGTAATAATTTCGTCATTTAATTTACGATGCGACAGCTGAAAATTGAGGAAGATATTGGTCAACGTCAGGTGGGCCCGACCGATGAGGAGAAAGCCCAATTATAGGCATCGGTCGTAGACATGTGAGCTCAACTGAGGTTGACTTTTTTTATTAGCTGGCCCAGGTTCTGTGGAGAGGAGAGAGAGAGAGAAAAAGAGTTATTTAGCTTATTATTTTATTCAATTTTCCAATTTTACCCCCAGACGGAAAAGCTCCCCCTCTCTCTTTCTCTCTCTTTTTCTCTCTTTCTCTCTCTCTCTCTCTCTCGCTCTCTCTCTCTCTCTCTCGCTCTCTCTCTCTCTCTCTCGCTCTCTCTCTCTCTATCTTTCAGTGTGTAGCTGTGAATATAAAAGTGCGACGAAGAGAGCAGCATTCTGTGCAGTGGGAAATCGTCTGGTCTGCTTTTATCTTTCTCGGAGGTCGAGCTGTAGGCTGGGAGCAAGCGTCATCCCGAGGAGTTGGTCTGGAGCGTGAGGGAGAAGGGTACGGCATGCTCGTGAAAGAGTGAGGAGAGAGGGGGAGGGGGAGGAGGATGGCCGTCGTGTCGATGGGGGGAACCGGGGACGAGAACGGCGGGAACCCAATCTTCCACGACTTCCTGGGGATGAGCCATGGGGAGGCACCTCCCGCCGTCCGGAGCAAGGGCGGAGTCGGCGACGGGAGTAGAGACTTCAAGGTGCTGGGGATCGCCGATGCCCGCGCTTCTATTTCGGCGTCCGCTGGGGCCTCCTCTGGCGAGCGCGGGTTTGTCTCCCGGAGCTCCGATCTGGGTTCAGGTTGGGGCTTGTTTCTCTCCTCCGATTTGCTTTTTCTTTCCGAATTACCTCTTCTTCCACCCCCGCCCCTCCTCCCTTTTGAGCTCGAAATTTTTTGGAAGAATTGACCAATTTCGGTTTCTCATCATGCTGATGTGTTTTCTATTTTCGAATTAGGCCTTTTTGACATCTGCTGAATCAATGAAGTTTATGAAGCCTGGTACTGTTTTTGGCAATGTTATGGTTTACTGCTCTGTCTTTAACCTCATCGTTTCCGCCTGTCTACTCCGATCAATTTTTGCCCATTTTTCTCATGGTAATATTATTCTGGAAAGTTTACCCGTGCATCTGTTAATTTTGGTGTCTCCATTCTCTCTTGAACTAGGCTTTTGGCCCTTGTTTTGAGTAAAATTATCCTTGTATGTGGGCTTCAGAAACTTTGTTATTTTTACTATTATCTTTCAGTAAGTGTTTATATTATTGTTTGCACCGACTAGACGGGCTTCTGCACCTTTGTGTATTCGGAATATGTAAACAATATTCTGTTCTTGACGACGGGTTCCATCTCGTTTAGCTTCTTTGATGATGCTGAGTTTCGGTTGGCCCTGTTTTATACTATTTTGTCGGCTCAATGTTGCTGAAAGCAGATTTTTCCAACATTTCTAGCGACTGTTTTAGATTCCACGAGGCCTGGCATTTTATCCCATTCATTGGCACGTCCTCTCTTTCTGATTTTTGTTCAGTCTCTTATGGGGCATCTCGTTCTTATGTTTTGATGATAATAATTTTTACTATACTTCCAACTTTTTTCGTTCACGTAGTTGGATGTAATATTTCCAGATCATGATCGATATTATTGCTGCTGTCAGAGCAGCTTGAGAACTAGTAATTTGTTGCCCTTGAACCTGGTACCACGGTTCTTAGATTTTTACACTTTGTTACGCTGTCTCCCTTTTAATTTCTTTGCCAATGTGGTGATACCTTTTCACATCTTCTTTCAGTGTGATCAAGATAATCGTCATGTATGAACTTTGTTTTTGCCCTTGGGATTTAGCCAGAATGTTCGAATATTATTGATTCCTGAATCCTCTGCGGATTATGCTTCTTCCTAATCTTTGAAACATGTTCGTTTGCCCTTCATATTTTCGGCAGCCATGGCTTCTTCCTTATCTTCCGTGTTTATGTTTATTTTTGCGGTTATATTCGATTGCGATGCACTATCTCGTGCTAGACTTACCGAAATCCAACGGTTCCTGAACAGTCATGGAAGTATGAATTTTTCTTGACCGTGGCCAGGTTTAGTGATCGTCATTGTACCCTATAACCTCTCTTGGGTACATCATTAGTCCTTATTTATCATTTCTGTTTAAAATCCGTTTTCAAAAGAATATGATTATGGCTTTTCAACTGTGATACCACTTTCAGTATGAAACAGATTTCCACAAGAGTTCCCTTCAGATTGGCCATTTTCGCAGGACTGTGTGGCCTTCTGTTCACATCGTGAAGAATTTCCTGGTGACGCAAAATCATTACGATGTTTTCTGTTTCCCATGTAGCTAGCGCTACCCTTTCAGCTCTACAGCAGACGGATACCATTTGATGAATCTCATCTGTTTGTGTTTCATTTCATTAGAAAAGGGTTTGTGATCGATTTTGAACTTCCTAATTTTATAATAGGCATGATTCTTCAGGGGCAGAGGTAAATAATCATTTTTCGGGAAGAAAAAGGGCCAATTCAGATTCGGGCTTTATGGGTTTTCCTAGAGAAAGAACGGCCCCTATGGCTTCAGGCTCCCCTGAAAGCTCAAGCAGGTTGAAGGTATGGATACCTTCTCTGTGCTCGTTGGTTCGAACTTTATTTCCGCTCTCCTTTGGTCTCTTTCTCGCTCATCCTCGTAATAATATCTTGCTGAACTTGCAGATGGTTCCTAAGGAAGATCCGAGGGAAAAGCAAAGAAGATCAAGCGACGGTGCTGTCTTTGGCACCCAACCTCCACCTCGGCTGAACTCTACATCTGTCATAATACATCAACCTCTTGCTGGTAGAGCTGATCCAGCTGGGTCGAAATGGGAGCAGTCCATGCCTTTAAACTCTGGTGCAATGATGCACTACACTTCATGCTATGGCCAGAATATTATGCAGAGGGATAAACTTTCATCATGCACATACAAAGACGCTACTACCAGTATCCCTTTAATTTCACAGGCTGCGGCAGATGAAGGCTCCCGAACAGGGACTAAAAGTGGCCGAGTATTGAATGCCATCAATTCTGGTGTTGTTTCTGGTGAGAGAAAATCTGCGGGGGCATTGCATTGCATCGATAAAACAATGGCCAGCCCTCGAATCACTGAGTCTGACCCTTCTAACACATTGAGGCGAGTTCGCTATATTTTATTTTGGAAATTGATATCAGTTCAAAAGACTGTTATGAAATACCAAGCTTGATCGAATTCATGGCATGACATATCCATTTTTCCATTTTCAGCCGCAGCACCTTATCCACCGCTAATCGGCAAATGACCATATTTTATGCTGGACAAGCACATGTTTTTGACGACGTTCCCCCAAATAAGGTCGGTTTATACATTTCTTTTCCTCATCATTTTCGTGATCAGGCTATAGGTTAAATTCTATCTGGCGATTGTCTGAATAGAGTTTACATTCAGCTTCCCATTCATAGTATTCACCTTATAGTACAATTATTGATCTTGACCTCAGTGTTCAGACTATCATCTTCTCCTTGCGTTGTTGCCCAGATAATATTGAACTCATATATCTTCGTGGTGCCCTGACAGTGACTTGGATTACCTTGTTTCTGTTAAGCTCTGAGAAGTAGAATCACTTTAAAAACAATGTTAATGGAATGAGGAGTACATGCTAGCTAACCAGAATCGACTATAGTCTTTGTTCTCTGTTGCATTTCTGAGAATTATTAAGGTGAATATAATGGTTTTGCTTACCATTTACTTATAGTTCTGCAAAAACAAGTTGAAATGACTCGCAATGTCATTGTATCCTGATCATTGACACGAGCTCACAATGCTGCTTTAGTGGCCAAAGCAGCATCTTAAGGCCAGAAGCTTAGGGACAGGTTTCTATGTACAAAATTTTAACTTCATGAAGGTGTATGCTAGTTCATCGCCATTTTAAAACAGTGAGACAAATGAAAACCTTTAGTCTTCAGCTTGGCTTCATGGTTTAAGATATTATTCGGTCTCGGGTTACGATTCCTTATGGCGTGCATCATGATCTAGTTTTTCTCCAATCGTCATCATCCTTCTGTCTCTCTCAAAGCTGAGACGTTTTTCCTGTTCATGGCAAAGCGCCAAGCAGTAGCGCCAACAAAAGAGTCAGGCCTGGGTCTGTGAAACTTTGTGAAAAGGTGGCTTATTTTGGGTTTGCTGCTACTTGAGGGCAGAACAACTGCTACTCTCTTGTGTACTGGACTTCCAGTTAGACATTGGTCAAGCAGACCTGGTCCATCCAAATGTCACGCCAGCCCAGGTGGAGCCCTTTTTGGCTATTCATTCTGATCTTGTTTCTCAGGGCCAGTCCCAGAAAAATTGCCTGAAGTGTGTTGGCCTCGACTGTGGTCACTAAGATGTTTGAATGTGGGGCCATATTTCAAACCATAACAATTTTCCTTGCCGATGGGACCATTCTGAAGTATGATACTTGGTCGAATGTCAGATATCTGTTAAGATTCTTGGCTTTGAACCCAGTTTTTCCATTAATCGGCTGTCCTAATGTTGCATAACGTCAGCAAGTTGGTTTCTGAACCTTTTTCCACCTATCTCGTTCTGCATGTTTCATCGTTTTCTGGGTCATTTAGGGTTAGGTTGTCGATCAATCTCCCCCTGGTCTGTTCTCCTTTCCATACACACAGCACCGTGGCCCATCTCAATCCCAAGCATGATTTTTCAGCTGCTTATGGAGCATATGAACGCTCAGATGATAGAGAGTGAGGAGGTAGGGACTGAAGAAAAGAAGGAACAGGCGCGGCTTTTCTGCAAACCATCAGGCACCCGTGTTCTTTCTGAACAGAGGGCAAAAGAGAGGGGGATCGAGGGAAGGGAAGGGGGATAAAAGTGCCCAAGTTCACTCCTTCAACTTGCTGATGCAAAGAAAGATCGGTCGGAAGAGGAGCAGAGAGGATGGAGAGGCATTTCGATTAGGGTTTTGACCAAATCCAAGCTGGACCGCCCGTTCCCCATCATGTGAGCAGATGCTGCAGCTGGATGAGAACTCAATCCTCTCTGGAGACCTCTGCGCCTTCACATGAAACGAAGCCATCAGACGTTTCAGCATATGGTTGTAGCTCTGCTCATAGCATCTGCCTCCTCTAGGATCTTGGTTGACCTGCGGCTCAGCCTCAACATCTTCACAAGAACTGATGAATGAGGTGGTCTGACTGAGACTGACATGAAATGAAGACCCTTGGCGGAGTTTCTACTGCTTCTGTTCAGAAATCATGAACTTAATAATCACTGCTCTCACAATTATTATTATTATTATTATGATTATTATTTTCTTAATGTAGCATGTGAAGAATCTGTTCTCCTCTAGTGCCATTTCGTGCACGTTGACCTGGGTGCTCCCATTATTTTACCTCGCGACTTCCAATTCAGACGTTGCCTTGATGCGAGACCAACTTCAATCTCAGGCAGACGTCATTATGACCTTGGCTGGATCAGATGGAGGATCTTGGTCAACTTCTTTCTCCCCTAAATCGACAGTCCGCCCACCTGCGAGCGGGGCCAAGCCACCGGTGGTGGAGGAGACGGTCATCAGCAACTCGTCATTCCCTCAGGATCTCAGCAGACGGCTCTCTCTCCAAGGGATCGCCAGTCCCCGGCTTGGTCAGCCTCTGCGATTCCCCGCGTCAGGTGATCCTTCCTGCTCCACCCCTCCGCAGCACACACACACACAGACACACAGAGACGTGAATAGATTTGTATTTATCAACGTTCCCTGTCTTTGGATCTTTCAATGGGCGTGGGCTGCAGGTGACAGAGCTGCTAGAGAGATGAGGCCGACGAACATGGTGGAAGCCGACGCCGAGGCGAGGAGAACTGCGCCGTAGGAGAGAGAGCCTTGTTCGGCTCGAGTGGGATCTCTGAGCGCCGGAGGTTCTTCCCTGTTCTCTCACCTCGTTGAGTCGATGCGCTTCTCCCTTCATCCGTTCGACTTCCGTTTCCCTGATTACTTCCCGAATTTGATCTTCGGAAGCATTGATCGGTTCCTGATTGTGGGCATGAGTCCGTTGGTCTGTTGGGGGAGCCCGCGTTTGGAAACCCTAGAATCTGAGGTGATACAAGTGGTAGATTGGTCAGCTCCGCCATGCCCCACTGGGAGAGTTATCTCTTATGAGCTGAGCTCCGCCTACCCTTCATCTTCCACTGCTCCGGTGGGGGTTGCCGGGCACGTTGGTTGTGAGGGGGGTGGGCGACAAGAGCCTGCGGCCAAGATCCCCTTGACGAAGTGTCTCTTCGCCAGGGAGGAGGGTCCTCCCCGTCTCTTTCTATAATTGAACCCAGAGGAGGAGGAAGAAGAAGAAGGTTGCAGAAAGCTAGGGTTTGGTCAGGTTGCCCTGACGTGTCGCCTGGCTGGGAGGCTCTAACATCGCCATCGTCGTCTCCGTCTCTCTCTCTCTCCATCTCTCGATCACCACCTGTGTCCCCTCATGCCGCTGCACAGGCTCCGCCTCCGCCTACCGCACTGGCGACGGTGCCAAAGTTTCTTGACTAATGGGTTATAATGGCGGGGTGGGGCTGCGGCGGCCCCTCAGAGGACTGATCCCCGGTGTTCTTATTCCTCGGAAGACCCGGAGGACGTGAAGCTTTCACTTGGAGAGGGGACGGCGTGTGGGACGGTGCGACAGGCAGGAGATACGGCCAGATAGAGGAATAGATCGATAGATACAGAGAGAGGGGGGAGAGAGAGAGAGAGAGAGAGAGAGAGAGTGCGACAGGTTTGGCGAACAGGAAGCTGAGCCTCGTGATGCTCTTCTCCATCTAGGACCGCGCCAGCCGAGAGCGGATTGGTAAACGGACGACGCTTCCGCCACCTAAAGCCGGGGGCTTTGCACTGCAGTTATCGTAAGCGGCTGTCCCGCCGTGACAGATGATCCTCGCAGTTCCCCGCCACAGAGTTCCTTGCTCTGGCTGTCGCCATGCACTGTGCGTCCCAGGAAGACCCAGTCGGCCCCCAGGAGGATACGATCAGACAAGGGATCTAACCAGCAAAGTTTTTAAATCCCGATTATTCCAAAGACGAAGGCGGATCCAAAGACGATAATTAGATAATTCTTGCGGACAAACAGGCTGGCGGGCCCAGGACTGGTGCGGTTCATATCGCAAGGGTAGATTGAAGAGCCTCAGCGAGGAGAGGGAGACGAGTAGAAGGGGAGGGGGGGAGGGAGGTCCCAGTTCGAGTTCGGGCGGTAGAGGACAATCCGAGTGCACACGGAAGCTATCCCTCGCAGGTTCGAAGAAGACAAGGGCGGGTTCTATTCCGCACGCGTTGGCGATGTAACCCGTCGAGCCGTAGCCCCCCCTTTTGGCTGCTTTTCACCCAAGAGGAGAACTCCTGCTGCTCCCCTATGGACCGCCTGGAGTCGCTGTTCCCCTGGATATTAGGGTTTGGAGCAGGGTATAGTAATACGGTGGAGGGCCACTGAGCTGGTGGACGAGGCGAGGGATAAGGGAGCCCGTTATCCACAGGTTCATGATTTGGAACTTTTTGGACTCAGCGACAAGATGGGCACATGGCCTCATCTCTCTCTCTCCCCTCTCTTCCTGTTCTCTCGCTTCTCGTGGGAGATGAGAGACGCCACGGCGGCCCTGGTCCGTTGAAATTTTATTTTGTTTCGCACACTGTCCATCTCCCTCCCTCCCTCTCTAGCTATCCATCGCTTGCAAAAGACCCTCTCCACCTCCCCTCCATATATGTACATAAGAAGGAAGTGGACAAGAGGCCATGGTAGGTTTCAGTCAATCTCTCTCTCTCTCTCTCTCTTTCTCTCTCTCTCTCTCTCTCTCTCTCTCTATCTCTACACATTCCACTCTCTTTTGTTGTTGCTTGCGTTGTCCATCACTTGCATTCATTCCTTGTCCTCTTCTCCCTTGACGCAGCCCCTCTCCGCTCGAAGACGGCGCCCCTTCCAAAACGCTCACCCACAAACTCACATCTTTCGTTGTCGCCTCATCGCCGTCCGTCTCCACTCTCTTCCCTCGATCATCTTCCCCGCCAAGCCCCCGAAAAAACTGATTTTTTCATTCTGCCCCTCGGCTCCCCCGTAACTCCCACTGCTCGCTCCTCCTCTGATTACGTCATCGAGAGATCAGGAGCTTTCTTGGATCTCAGCCAGCTCTGTCGGACACCTTCGTGCCTGTCCTCGGCTATTATAAAAGGCCCGAAGAGTGCTCCTCTGTTTCCCACAGCCACACATTCCCACGAGTTGCATATTGCCTTGGCGAGCCGGCAGAGCTCTCCACCGCCTCCGCCATGGTGACCCGTTCGGAGCCCTTGACGACCCATCTCATCTGCCTAAAGCATCCCCGTCTCCTGGACCTGAGTAAACTCCGGGAGCTCCCCGATTCCCACACCTGGCCGGCGCTGTACGACCATCCCTTCGCCAGCAGAGACCATGGCCACCACCACGACCCGCTCCCCGTCGTCGACCTCGAGGACCCCGGCGTGCTCCGCCACCTCGCTCGCGCCTGCGAGACGTGGGGAGTGTTCCAGATAATAGGCCACGGTGTGCCCGCGGGCCTCCTCGACCGCCTCGAGTCCCAGTGCCAGCGTCTCTTCTCTCTGCCCGCCGAGCAGAAGCTAAAGGCGCTGCGCGCCCCCGACGGCATCTCCGGGTACGGCCAAGTCCGCATATCCTCCCTCTTCTCCAAGCTTATGTGGTCGGAGGGCTTCACCATCGTTGGCTCCCCTGAGGAGCACGCTCGTAAACTCTGGCCATACGAGCACGACCAATTCTGGTGCGTATCCTCCAGCATGCACAAGATTTCGCCGCTCCGGCGAGCTGATTTCGGCTTCTAACGCCCCTGTCGTCGTTGTGTGCAGCGAGGTGGTGGAAGAGTACAACCAGGAGCTGAAGCAACTTGCCGGGAGGTTGATGATCCTCATGCTGGAGTCCCTGGGCCTCCCCGTGGAGGAGCTCAGCTGGTACAGACCCACTGGCCAGGAGGAGGACGGCTTCCTGGAAGCCACCTCCGTTCTGCAATTGAACTCCTACCCGGCTTGCCCCGACCCGGAGAGAGCCATGGGCCTGGCCGCCCACACAGACTCCAGCCTGTTCACCATTCTCCACCAGAGCCTCGTAAGCGGCCTGCAGGTGGCGCCGCCGGGGGGAGGGCGGTGGGTGACGGTGATGCCGCGGCGAGGGGCGCTCGTCGTCAACGTTGGCGACCTCTTCCACATCATGACCAACGGGCGGTGCCCCAGCGTGGTTCACCGGGCCGTGGTCAACCGGACCCAGCACCGGCTCTCGATGGCGTACCTCTACGGCCCACCGACGTACGCCGAGATAGCGCCGCTGGGGCCTCGGATGGTCAACGGCCGGAAGACCCCGCTATACCGGGCCGTGACCTGGCCCGAGTACCTCGGCATCAAGTCGAAGAAGCGCTTCGATCAGGCTCTCGAATCGATTAAAGTGGCGCCGATTGGAGACGAAGTGGTAACTTGGGGAGATGATGATGACGACGGCGCCGTCGCTATCGTACCCACCAAATAATGACCGTCCTCTCACCACGCGCCACCGTCTCTGCTCTGACCAAACCAGTCTGCGTCCCGCCGTGGTTGCAGCTCCCCGCTGGGCTCTATACTCCGGGATACGAAGATAAGAAGAAGCACGTGTAATCACACTGGCGTCACACCAGTCATCATAGTGTCCAACTCCAATATTTTTTCCATACTACTACACGTAGAGTTTATCTCCTCTGCGGACTCTCTCTCTCTCGCTCTCTCTCATCTCTTAGCTGTAGGAGTTGATGCCGAGGCTCTCTGAGGAAGAGAAGATGCTGCCTCCATGAAAATCGAAATCAGGAGCGCCGGAGTACTGAGCCTGCAAATCAGGCGTTGTTGTTTCCTTCTTGGTCTTCCTGGACGGGAGAGGGAAGAGGGGGATGGGGGGAGTGTGTCTGGGAGACAGACATAGAGACGGCTCGCGTCTTCTGGATTCGCCGCGGGATGAGGAGGAGAGGAGACGCGGGAACCGACATGGCCATGGTCCCCAGCCGGCCCCCTCCCTGAAACCCTCCATCGGAACGAGACGATTCCTCGCTGTTGTAGGAAAGAGACAACGCGTGGCATATCTGAAAAGATTTTTCCCCGATTGCTCCCGTCGCCCCAGGCCACGGGAATTGCCTGGGTAGCACCGGGGTGCTCTCTCTCATCAAACCACAGCCATCGGCTGCCGACTATTGGGACACCACCTGCCGTTTGGTACATGGCAGCCGCCCGTCGGCCTCCTTTGTCACGTTGCGTCCGAGGACCGGTGGCGCCGCGCACCTTCGGCCGCCGTCCCCGGCGTCGTTTCCGAACTACACGGCGGCTCGCGGAGCGTACCCATCCCTAAGCAGATACAAAGCTTCATCCCCGTACGCAGCAGCTCCGTTGGCGCTCATCGCACGGGATGATAGCTCTCCTCCATACGTCGTTCTGGCCCCATCCATGCACATCCCTCCAGGGCTCGGCACGGTGCAGCATGATGGGTTGGAATTGAAGGGCTCGGTACGTGGGTCGACATCATGGGGTTGGCTCACTACCTGTCTGCTTTATGACTCAACATCGCATGTGCTCCTTCCCGTCTCAATTGGGCGTCGGAGGCCCTGGATATCGTAGAGAGAGAGAGAGAGAGAGAGAGAGAGAGAGAGAGGAGAGTTAGGCGCCTGACCGGCGGCTGGGCCAACGGACTCGTACACTGGTGTGGGGGGAGGCTTTGAGAAAGGTGTCTCCGCAGTGAGATGAGAGAAGTCGGCACTGATGGGTCCAACGAGAAGAGGCCTGGGAGGAAGACGTGGTTGCCATATTAGCCGTGACCCCCGCCGGAGGGCAGCCTGTCAAGCAGATGCTCAAGTTCCGTGGGCGCCGCGGGGACGGTGGGAAGGCGCTGGTCTACCGCCGGGGGCCAGGCAGGCTAGCCGCACAGGCTGGCGCGCGACCTAGTCAACCGCTAGGAATCGGTGATCCGTCGCTTTGGCAGGGCTTGTCATACATGGTCTTGCGGAAAGAATAGGAGTACAGCTCTAAAGGTAACAAGGGTTCATGGGGAAAAATCGGTCAAAATTATTCTGACTTCGGGTCAGAGGAATGACTCCTCTTTGAACATGGAGGTCGTCAACTCGTCTCACTATTGATAGAATTACCCTTTGGTAACATCAAGATCCTACAAAAAACACAAATTGAGTCATAGACGAGGGGTTTTCCAAGGCAGCATTCTTTAGGAAAAGAAAATAAAAGCGCACCCTTTCATTAGTCTTTTGCACCTGAATTTTTTTCTTTCGATGAACTCATATCTAAATCAAATATCAACCTCTCCAAACTCAACACTTTTATACGGATAGTTATTCTTGACTAGATTCATCATGGCTTGAGATTTCAGAACAAGTGTGCATAGGGATGCGCCATGGAAGGTAAAAACAAATAAAATTGAGATTCGCAATTTTTCTTCTTAAGAATATATTTCATTGAGAGGTATCGTCATACTACACAATCTTACTTCCATGATCACAGTGTGTGATTTGACTCAAGAAAATAAACTATTTATTGACTTTCTCTAACATGTTTGATGACTTCGTTTGGCACCACGCTTTGCAATCTTAAGTTGGTACAGCCATGTTGATGCCTTTCCCCAAGAAAAAACACAAAGTGTATGGACGAGTTATTAGTAGAGTAATTTCTAGTTCAAAAAATCCGAAGTTTCTAAATACAAAAGTTATTCGTTTCTAGTTAGAAATAAAACATGTCCAATTATGATGAGGAAATTGATGAATACATGAACACTAGTGAGCAATCAAAGATCATAGCTTAGAATAATTTATTACATGTCAATGAACACTTTTTTTCCACTTATTATGTCATAAACTATTCTATGAAGTTATATGATTCATGGTTAGAGATAAATAAATGTACCAAAGAATTTGAGTATGGCAACTAAACATGCACACACTCCTATGAACATCAGTAGAGATAATTTAGAAGGGAAAAAATTTGATACTTGATCAAGCAAGCCAAAATACTAAGAAGAAGATTGACAAATATTAACTTGGTCATACTATTTTAGTGCAGTGGATTCTCAAATATCGATTAAAAAATCTGGTAAAAAGTGTGATAAAAAATTTAAACTCACTATTCATAAATTTTAAAAATAATTTTTTATTTATTTTTAATTATATATAAATGTGTTAAGAAGGTTTGATGTGTCTTTTGAAAGAAAAATTCACGCTAAAAAACTAAAGTCTTCAATGAAAGTTATGGAGAAGAGGAACTAAGATATGATGCGTGTGAGATGGCATCATCTCACATCCAAATAACTAATCCAAAAATTAATAATAATTTGATAAGAATAGTGAAAGAAAAGACTAATTGTGGCACTTATCTGATGTGTGAGTATCACAATCAAAGATGAACATATTGATTTTTAATCATAAGTGGAGTCCATTTTTAAACTCTGTGAGGGTAGATCTATAAATGTCACTTGGTAGGAGAAGCCAAAGTCATGAACAAATTGAGGATTCGCAAATTATGGGTCCTCATGCTTGCCATTCATAACAAGATGTATAGATGTGTAAGACAACTTTGCATGCATTATACATTAAAAGTCAGACTGTTTTGAGTCAACTTCTCGTATTACTCATATGAAATTACAGTGACCAGGTATGCATAATTTTGGGGAAAGAATTCAAACACCATTTAGTTAAATTATCACATAAATTAGGACGATGAACAACTTAGTTGGACCACTTTAGTTTCGGATGTTTTTTTACTACAAAATTTATGTTTTATTCTGAATTCAATTAATAATTAAAAGCCTTCAAGGTATAATAACCGACGTAGAAAAGATATGATAGGAGACGGAAAATGCCTTGAAAGTGCAGCCTTAATAAAATCTTATTGTCATCAGATCTAGTGCGCGAAGCATCCACAACTATTTTTTAAATATCTATTTCAACGGGCACTCACTATAAGTCAAAATTAAAAGAGTAACTTTTCCATATCTGTACTTGTGGACTCAGGCAACCTCTCATAGATTCCAAGGGGTCTATTTTTTTTCACTTGAAGATTCAAGTCTCTCTCTCTCTCTCTCTCTCTCTCTCTCTCTCTCCCTCTTTCCCTCCCTCCCACCCTCTCTCGTGCCTCTCTCGTGCACTCCCTTGGCATCATCGATCATCATCCTGGTTTACAATCCCTATGGGCTCCCCCCCGGTACCACAAGAGAATCTCGAGGATTGAACTAGTGGGCCAGAAATGAATGTCGTGGACCAATACTGGGGTGGGTTTTTATTGGGCTTGTCTAGCCATTTCGGCCCAAAATTTCTCAACTAGGCCAGCGGCAGGATCAGGTGGTGCGGGTCGCGTCGATTCCCTAGATCATGTGGGTCCCGCGAAAAACCAAAAATGGAAAGTGCTCGATAGAATCGTTGACCCAAATACTGTCTCTTATCCTGCGGAAGCCAGTTAGCGTCGCTTCTCGCTCTATAAGTTAGCCCGAGAATCGGCCCTCCTCCCCCACCTTCGACCTCCTGAACCAGCGAAGGGAGCTCTGCGTCCCCTCCACCGCCTCCATGACGACCCACTCGGAGCCCATGATTGCCCACCTCGACTGCCTCGGGCACCGCCACCTCGTCGACTTCAGCAAACTCCACCATCTCCCCGACTCCCATGCCTGGCCGGAGCTCCAGGACCACCCCCTCACCGGCGGCGGCGTCCAGGACGCCGGCGAGCCGGTGCCCGTCGTCGACCTCGACGACCCCAACGTCCTCCCCAAGCTAGCCAGCGCCTGCAAGCGGTGGGGAGTGTTCACCATCACCGGCCATGGCGTCCCGGCCCAAACCCTGCGCAGCTTAGAGTCCCAGAGCCGCCGACTCTTCTCACTGCCCGTCGAGCAGAAGCTCAGGGCCCTCCGCCCCGTAGATGGTATCTCCGGCTACGGCCAAGGTCGGATCTCCGAGTTCTTCCCGAACAACATGTGGTGGGAGGGCTTCACCATCGTCGGCTCCCCCGACGAGCACGCCCGCAAGCTCTGGCCAGACGGCCACCTCCCCTTCTGGTATCTTTCCTTGAGGGGCCGACACGATTCGAAACGCTTCATCGCGTGCATTTAATTCGCCTTGGACCGGCCTCCAACGGCGTCCTTCGTCCTCACGTCGCTCCGTTTCTTTTATCCATGCAGTGAAGCTTTCGAAGAGTACAACCGGGAGATGAAGAAGCTGGGGGGGGAGCTGCTGGCCCTCATACTGAAATCCTTGGATCTACCTGTGGAACAAGTGAGCTGGTACAGGCCCGCATGCCCAGACGGGGACGGCTTCTCTGCGGCCTCCTCTCTTCTCCAGTTGAACTACTACCCGGCGTGCCCCAGCCCGGAGAGAGCCATGGGCCTTGCCGACCACACCGACTCCACTCTCTTCACCCTCCTCTACCAGAACCTCGTGAGCGGCCTGCAGGTGGCGCCGCCGGCCGGCGGCGGCGGCGGCAGATGGGTGACAGTTCCCCATGTCGAAGGGGGTCTCATCGTGAACGTCGGGGACCTTCTTCACATCGTCTCCAATGGCCGGTGCACCAACGTCGTCCACCGCGCCGTCGTAGACCGGAACCAGCACCGCCTCTCGATAGCGTACCTCTACGGGCCGCCTGCAAACGCCAAGATAGCGCCGATTGGGCGCGGAAGTGAGGCGCCGGTGTACAGGACGGTGACATGGCCGGAGTACATCGGCATCAGGGCGAAGCACTTCACCAAGTCGCTGGAGTCGATCAGGGTTTCGCCCCTGGGAGAAGAACAGGCGCGAGAGGATGACGACGGCCCCACCGTCCCCATCGGTATCACCGAATAACGATCCCTCCACTGACCCACGCAACCCTCCTTCCCCCTCTCGCCTACCGGAGTTCAAGCCATGCTCTACAGAAGGAACAGAGACCTAACGAACGACAACGAGAGAGATAGAGAGAGAGAGAGAGAGAGAGAGAGAGAGAGAGAGGAGGAAAGGTAGGGTCTTGAGCGGTCCCGGTGGAGATGGATACTGTGAAGCCGCATGCATAAGCTCAACCAGACGTTCATAATGAGACGGTTTCATCTCTCTCTCTCTCTCTCTTCCCCCTACCAAGCATGTGCCAGGCTCGCAGTTACTGCAGCAATCGGATAAACATGAAACTAACAAAAAAGCCCCGCAAAAAACTATAATTGAGTTGAGAGAGAGAGAGAGAGAGAGAGAGAGAGAGAGAGAGAGAGAGAGAGAGAGAGAGAGAGAGAGAGAGAGAGCCGTTCTAGATGGGCGCCTGGGTCCGGAGCCTCTCATTTTTAGCTCGTTCCTCCTGCAAAATAACAGCCCAAGAATCAGGCGAGAACGAGGGAGAGCCTGCCAAAGCACAACTCGCCTTCAAGTGATGGCGCCAGCAAGAAACATGCTAGAGAACCAGAAAACGGGTCTCAAAAAATGAAGCCAGGGGAAGAAGAACAGGGTTTATCTATCCTGGAAGCTTGGACCTAGATTGTTCTTGCACCATGGCATCCAGTCTCCCCCTCCCTCACCTATCAGAGCTTACGGAAGAAGCCCATGCTGGTCCCGGGGCCTGCCCTGTGGACTGTTCTCTCTCAGAGCCCAGGCTCAGGGAGGCTCGGAAAATATGGAAGGCAGCTTCTGATGGATCATATAATACTGAAGCATACCTTTTCCTTAACGAACAAAAAACTGGAATTCCAAGCGAGGAGCTGACCTGGAAAGCTTTCAGAAGGGAAGAGAAATGGCGATGCTCGGCCACTGCTGCAGAGTACTTCTCCTCAAGCGAATGGCGGATTTTCTGCCCTGCATCAAGTCCGGCCTCCACCTTCTTCAGCTTCTGTAAAAGGGGAGGAAACACAGCCTCTGTGATCTATAACGAAGGGAAGAATAATTTTATATCTATATAAATAACATTCTCAGATGCCTGAATAGTTCTCATCCAAGTGAAGAGATAATATTCAGATTGAAACAAAGCAACGAGGCGTTCTGGAACAGTGCGGATTGACTGGGTTTTGGACAGAGTCAGATAGATAATTATTTCGTCACTATTTTTTTGAAAAAACAATCCCTGATATGACAGAGAAAGGACGATTTGTGTTTATTGGATTGTCACAGGAGATGTACACTTCCAGTAAAAAGTTTTCAAACCAGAAGAAACAACTACTTGCGAACTGTTCCAGCCATTCATCTACATAGAAATATAGGCTACTGAGAAATTTTCTCAATCAGGAAATCTCTGGCTTTTTTGTCCACAGTTCAGGAACCTGCATCACTGATTCATAGGAATAGGAAACTGTTACCTGTTGAGTTCCCTTCAAGATAGCCTCCATGGAGTCCATGAGTTTTAAACGACCAGTGGTGTCGACAATAGCCTCCTGGAACTAGAGGGGAAATGAAAATAAAAGGAATCATGGTTGAATGCAGAGACAACTATATTCCGACATTATCAACGACACCTTGATCTGAATGTTACTAAGTTTCTAAGCCGAAATAACTGATACCAATGACCTTCTTTAATAATTAACAAGCATAAAGTCAAGATAAGTAAATAAATGAACAACCATGCATTATTTGTTACAAATTTATAATCGCACCGACAGCACTAAATCTAGATTCAAGCATTTTTTAAGTGCTTCTTGGCAACATGTTCAACTTTATTGCAGCTAAGTGGAACTTCAGTGGCTTACAAACCTGTGAACTTATCGAATTTAAAAGAGATAGCTCCTTTGACATTAGTTCTTTCATTTCCAGCAGAACATTGTAGGTATCATAGTATTGCCGAGTTTGCTGAAGCCTTTCCTGAAGGTGAAAGGAGAGGAGAGAAAAAAAAAAGGTTTAAACAGCGTCACTGGATTCGCAATTGTGACTGTTAAGAAAATTAGCAAGAAGCCCTTACCTGAATGTGGACATACAGCCCTGAAAATTGATGTTCATACCTGAATTCAAAAGAGAACAGATGTATGATGTGCTGCAAAGTCGAATGAGATTTATTCATTTATCCATAATTCAATATTCGGCCTCATGAAAGAGAAGACATGACAAATGAAAGGGACAGCTGTGACAAACGAGATGGCAAAACTTTGCAACCCCAACTCAGAACTTAGCCCTCCGTATATATTTCTCAAGTGAGTAAAATTATAGAATATATAATACATTTTTTAAATCAAGGGGTATCTGTGTACCCGGCGAATCAGGGATTCTAGTGTAGAGAATAAGAAAGTCCTAGGTATCCAGAGCCTCAATATAAACATTTATTGACTAGATATTCGAGCGAACATCTTCCAGGAGTAGAATACATGAAAATCGCCATAAATGTAAATAGGCAAAAAATTTCCATAAGTGCGTCTGATAACGAGAAGAAAACATACTGAATTAGTTCACTTTGAACGGGAACATCATCAAGTTGCCGTTTTAGTGACAAAATAGCCCTTCGTTCAGCACCAAGTTCCTACAAAGCCATCAATCAAATATAAGGCTTACATCACAACCCATATGGGTGGTTTACAAACAAAATCATTGGGAAAATGGAAATGCAGATCTCCGATTAGGAAGAAAAAGGTCATCTAGATAATATCATTGTAGTTTCGCAAAGAATCAAAATAAGAAGCAATGCTTTACGATGTCGAAGGATCAGGACGGCACTTCAGAAGGAAAAAAATGAATTGAATCATACCAATTCTGCTCCAGTTCAAACTGAATGTGAATTTATAGCGATAAAAGTCGTTGAAAACAGTACATTTCCCTAAAAAATCTTTAAACAAGGATCTCAATTGATTCTAATGGGTATTACAAATCAGAATCCGAAAAACATTGGCTCATACATGTCAGGCGATGTCTTTCTGTATCACAGATCTTAGTCATTGAGACATGATAATAGTGACATCAAAATATGTTGCTTTTCACCTGACGTGTGGGCCATGGAACTTCCCAGTGAGCCATATATTTAAAAAAGGCTTTAAGAGCTCACATATAGAAATATGCAATAATTTAAATCAGTTACACAAAAATTTCAATTTGATAGCTGTATGTGGAACGGAGAGTTTGAGAATATTTGCTAATTTAGATGTATGAAAAATGAGAGAAATTGGAAAATCACTCTTTCCACTTGGTTACTCATGATGGTACAGGTTTGTTCTAGAGGTTAATGCTAAACAGATTGCCGATGCAAAAAATTCACAGGCTAGATTATCAGCAAAATCTGTGTTACAAACACAGGTAATAAAATTCATTGGAAAAAAATGAGAACTTTATAACATTCCGTCTCCTAATTGAAAGAAATTCAATACAGGTACGAAAGGTAGAGCAACCTTTTAAACGCATATATATCCAAAAGACAATATTCTTACCCTCTTAGCTAAATTGAGTTTATCATGCGCATCCACTATTGAGCGATGAAGGAAAGACTCATCAACTTGATTTCTATCAGTGTCACTTATGCCCTTCTCAATATCCAACAGTTCCGCTTGCATATTCGCACACTGTTCTTTGCAAGAGGACTGAAAATCCGACTCACATTTTTCCAGATCCTGAAAGATACCCAAGTGAGTGAGTCATCTTGCTACAAAAGCTAAATAGAGAATAATTACGAAGCACAAAGTTTCTCCGAGAAAACACAAGATCGGACCACAGATTCGAACGAAGAGAAAAGAACGTCTTTCAGAGTATGATAATAATGAACAGAATATCATGGTCACCAAGTGTAACCTTCAATACATCTAGTATCGTCTTCAGCCTCTCGACAGCTCCCTGAAGATCCTCATTCTTGATTTTCTCCTGTGACGCCCGGATCTCATTGAAGAGATCAGCTTTTTTCTTATCCTGATCCATGAGTTGACTTTAATGTGAGGATAATCCACATTTAACCTCTGAATGAAGGGTAGCGATTGTCTCTTCAGTCAGGCATTTTCTATGCTGAAATAAATAATGGCGAAAAAACATAGATAGAAAGGAAGAGACATGAAATCGTGTTTTAAACCCACAAGTTCACTGGAAGCAGACCGCAGCTTGTACAGTGATAGATTCCTTTGATTGATTTCTGCTTCAAGCTTCTGCAATGTTGCCTCCCTCACTTCAATGTCCCGCCGAAGAAGTTCATGCTGTTTTGAACACAAAACAAATAGCGAATGCATAAATGCCAAATAAACCATCCGGCTTTTGACAAAAATAGAGGATGCCAGATAAATCTATGGAGACCGCACTGATTTTATGGTAAAAAAAATCATGGCAAAAAATCACACAAAGTGGCCTAACGTTTAGTAAGCTCTCTGCAGATGTTAGAGGACTTTTTTGGACAAATGAAACTCGTCATCGTAGAGTGAGAGTGACTAGGGCAAAGCACTGATATAGAAGACAACTGTGAGTAGTACTTGGAACACAGAAAACAGCACTATATAACATATCATACAAGGATAGCGTTTCAAGAAAAATTCAGATGGTCTTTCACAGAATCCATTCTTCAGAGTCCACCACAAGTGTGTCCACTAGCAAGGGGGATTTACTACTCAGACCTAAAAGTGATATACAAAGATAGGCACCAAACTGAAGAAGATTTAAATTAAAAACGAGAACATAATAAATAACATCCAGCAATGTTATGAATGCTGCTGCTAAGCTTCTTAAAGGCAGCACAAAGTTTTTCAAGGGCAAGGGAATCTTCTTTAGTCCAATGAGATGCCTGCAGAAAACTCATAACAGAATGAAGAAAATTTGCATCTTTATCTTCCACCCTTTTAACGCCAGATGTGTAATTCCAACCATTGTTAGATCGTGGGATTTCGTGTGCTGTTCCAGCCACTGCTGGACATGATCACGTTATTTTTTAAATAAGAACAGAAAAGGCCAGGGAAACAGTCTGTCCATGGAATTTTGATAGTTCATTCTACAATTGATAGCATTGGAACACGAAATCCCTGAAAACTGGATTTATTTGAACTACCCTGAAAACTAACGTCAGATGCTGTATCAGTAGAACTGCTATTGAGTAATAGGCACCAAAAATGTTATGAGATGACTCAAGTTTTTTTTCATCCTATTTATCATTTCGAATCTAGGAAATGAAAGCCGAGGATAAAAAGTTGATGCTATCAGCAGCAAGGCAATCAATAAACTAGAAAATACGCCGAGATACTTATTCATCCTCATATTTTAACGCGATGGTGACCATATGAACCTCAAAGTGACGCCCAGATAGAATCATTTTATTCCGGTGACACTGCTAGCCATCATCTTATTTTAACAAAGAACTGACAACACGCTCCAATCACTCCCCAAGTCTGCGCACCATTTAATGTCCACTGATCATCCATCCAAGTTTCACATAGAAACGCCCACAAACTTATACGATCCGACCATTCGGACGCGGTCTTTTCAGGAGTTCAAATCGCAATTTCTAAGGAAGTAACTTGTTCCAGGCCCAATCTCCTTCTTCCGAGGGGGAAGAAAGAGGCGTCATCGATTTATCATGTTCCAAGCAAGAATTCCTGCATGGTCGGAAGGAACCCACTTGAAAACTTTGGTCGCTGTCCCATAAAATCGACCTTCGAGACCGTCACCAAGGATTTCATAAGGGAAGGGAGAGGGAGGATACTTGCATTTGGTCCTGGGACCCCAGATCGCGCGGTAGCCCGTAACCGGATCCATCCTCAGACGAGGCACACCACGTGGTTTCTCCCGTCACATCGGAGGGTGAGACGCTCAGACCTGCTGCGCTCATCCGATGGTTCTTCGCACCAGACGGCTCCCCATCTCCCAATTCCGAGGTGCTGGCCACCGGCGACCTCTCTACCCCCGTCTCCTCCATTGAGTTGTCCCCCGAGCCCTCCGCTGCTGCGTGGAGGTAGCTCTCTCTCTCTCTCTCTCTCTCATAGAACATCGGCAGTAGAGGGCCTTATTAGGCTGGTTGCATCCAGCCCAACAATGCTTGGGTTGGGCCGAATATTATTAATTGGGCTGTGAACCCAACAACAGGACGCATTGGCCTGAACAGAGGACGGGCCGTTCGACCCACGAAGAGAATAAATAATTAGGCTCAAAATTCTCCCAATTTACATGGGCCCCACCAACTGGGCCGTCCAGAACTGGAGAGTGACCTCACGTGGCTCGGAGGGTCCTCTCTGCCCTTTCCGTCGCCGGCAGCGGCGTCCGCTCCGTCGCCGGCGGCGGCTTCTTCTCGAGTGGGCTCTCTCTGTGGAGGGTCATCTCTGCTGCCGGTGACCTTACGGGGCAGGCTCTCTCTGCTCGACGGCGCCATCTTCCCCATCTGCGGCAGCAGCAGCTGCAGCCGCTCCTGTGCGTGGGAGGGGGGGAGAATAGAGTGACCTCACCGACTGTGCGCGTCGCCTCGGCATTTACTTCTTCCAGGCCGCAGGCGTGCGCCTGTGCCTCGGCGTATCTTTGACTCCTCCCTGACGTCGCCTGCATGCGCGCCAGCCGAGCCGGGGAGGCGTCCGCCTTCCTTCCTCCTCCCCCCGTCAGCAGCCATCAATCATTTCCCCCAGCGCGTGTAGCTGGGGGTCGTCTCCTCCGCTTCTCATCTGCCAACTTATCATTGTCTCTTCATGGCGTATCAGAGGTATGAACACAGCGCCGGAACAGCTGTTTAGGACGTACGAGATGTGATATTCCATGAAAGGACGGTCTCATCAAAGCGTCCGAGGCCCCTCCTCCCCGGCTCTCCGACTGAAGATGGTACGCCATTAATGCAGAGTGGGACTCACTCACTGTGGCTGATACACGGGAAACAAGCGTGAGGTCCTTCCTCGCCGGGGCAGCAAGTAGGTGGGTTCCTGTCTCCGGTCAGCGGCCGGCGCCATCTCGTACCGTGCGGAGCGAGAGAAAGCGACCTTCCGGAGTTCGGAGAGGATGAACCTCTCGGCCCTCCAACAGTCATCGCCCGCTAATAATGATCGGTTATTGCTGATAATTAGTTTGGTTCGCCCCTCTCGCGGTGACTTTTGAGAGCCCGGGCTTGATTACATCAAACCCTTGTGGAAACGATGGGGTGGCATCCGCTTGGACGTTGTTATTGGTCGAACAAGAACATTATACAGGACTTGGGGGCGAGTGAAGGACCCTATGCAAAATCGGGCATATGTACAGGGAGAGCAGGAGGTCCGAAGTCAACGCTCCGCGACGAGCCCAGCCTACAGAGGAAGGGAGAAGACGAGTACGAGAACTCCTGTCGACTATACGGCGGCGGCGGCGGGTGGTCCTCGCGGTGGAGGGCGGAGGGGGCGTTGACAATGGGGGCGGGGATAGCTGCTGCCGCCACCTTGGGTGGCGGCGGCGCCGGCCTGCCATTTCTCGGAGATGTCGGCGGCGATGTTGATGGCGTCGGAGGAGGTGCCTTGGAGACCCCGCATGGTGAACCCAACGCTGTACAGCCCATTCTCTCCCCTCCACCCGTTGGGGAAGGGCTTGCTGGGGAGGCCCTCCTTGGTGAAGAGATCGCCGCCCTGCAGAAGGCCACAAGGGTCAGAGAAAGGCCAAGGAAGAAGATCCGGCTTGCCAGGTACTGAAGCCATCCTCTCAGAAGTCAAACACAGGTCAGCCATGAAAACCGGAGGGAAGGGAGAAGAGACCTTAAGCCACGAGGGTACGTTGCTCTTGTAGCCCGTGGCGAGGATGATGGAGTCGAACTCCCCCTCGGCGCCATCCAGGAACCGGGCGCCCGTCCGGGTCACCTCCTTCACTCCACGCGTTACCTTCATTGAAGATGAATGATACAGACATTAACTACAGAAGGGGAGAGAGAGAGAGAGAGAGAGAGAATCTGAGGGCAGCGCGCGAGTGTCAGCGACTGCTAAATCTAAGTACGACATCAATGTGCGGGTCCCGCAGGAAGGGGGGAAGCCCTTGGGCTTTGCCTCGGGGTTCTTGCACACTCTAAATCTTCCGAGGCTATGAATCCTCGCGTCAATTTCTCAGAGGGATAGCAGAGGTTTTATGCTCATAGAACCTAGGATTAAGTGTCTCCCGTGATGAACTAATGAAGACAGTGGGGACAACACATGTCTCCAGGTGGGGGTCGCCCGCTCACCTTGATCTTGCCGGCTCTGATGTGAGCCAGAGCTCCAACGTCGAGGACCGGCGTCTTGCCGGTGGAGTTCTTGAGCTCGATGGGGCCGGTCTTGGGCCGCCGGAGACCTACGCGATCGGTGTTGCCGAGGATGATATGGGCGGCCGCCAGTAGGATCCGGTCCACTGCCTTCAGCGGCAGCCACTTGAGCAGCGCCATGGCGATCCCAAACGTCGACACCCCCAAAACCTCCCTAGGTAGAACATGCACCTGCAGAGACTCACAAGTCAATAGATTCAGACGAGTTCTTCCGCCGAGGAGGGGAGGAATTCGCAGAAGCTCGGGTCGAGCGAGAGCTGAGACCCACCGAGTTTCTGACGACCATGTGGGGCCTGGCATGGTGGCGGCAGAGGTCGAAGCTGACCTCCATGCCGGAATTCCCACAGCCGACTACGAGCACATTCTCCTCCCGGAAGTCCCTCCCGGTCTTGTACGAGGACGTGTGAATGACCCTCCCGGCGAACCTCTCCAGCCCCGGTAGCTCCGGCGCATTGGGCTGAGCGTTCTCTCCCGTCGCCACCACCAGCCACCGGCTGCTGAACACCTCTCCCGTCTGCGCCACCACGCGCCAGCAGCCGGCGGCAGCGTCGAACTCCGCGAGCTCGACGGCACGGCCGAACAGCGGACGGATGCCGAAACGGGCGGCGTAGGCTTCCATGTAGGCCACAAACTGGTGCTTGGAAGGGTACTTGGGAAAGCCCGCAGGGAAGCCCATCAGCGGCAACTCACAGAACTGCTTGGGGAGGTGCAGCTTGAGGCGGTCGTATGTGCGGTGTTGCCAGAGGGAGGCCACGCAGTGGGCTTTCTCCAGAACGGTGGAGGGGACGCCGAGGTTGGCGAGACATGCCGCCACGGCCAGGCCAGACGGGCCCGCGCCGACGATGATGGGACCTTCCGCCAAGGTGCATTGTAGGCCCTCTGCGTCTCCCACCGTCCTGGGGCACATGCTGGGGGGGGGGGAAGACGACGGCCTGGATACCCCTCACTCTGCTTCTGCTTCTCTCTACCTTCTGTAAGGGGAACTCTCGGGTCTTCTCTCTCTATCCCGGAGAGAGGAGAGATGGTCGGAGGGTGGGTTTCCCACCTGGTCTACAGGGAGGGAGAGGCCACGGTAGGTCCGGTAGGGAGGACGAATGTACTCCTACCCGGTTATACCTCCTAATCTGCCCAAAGAGGGCTCTGTTCCCCGGCGATCTGCGGAGCACAGAGCACCTCCCTGCATCTGGTTCTCCCCAGAGTCGAGCCCTTGGCGTTTTATAGAGAGGAAAGGGATCGGTGGCGGGATGGAGGTCCTCTTATGGGAACTTGGAGCGTCTTCCTTCTACTTGGGTAGCTGCGGCAAGTGTGGAAAGGGGAGAGGAAGTATAAGCAGGCGCGAGCACAGTAGCTCAGTGGAGAGAGAGAGAGAGATGCGATTAATACGCCCGTGAGGAGTGAAGAGACTGCTAATAATGAGGAAGGGCATGAGAATGGATGACTTCCGTCCTCCCCGCTCCCAACCCTAAACACATTAAAGTTGAACCGGCGGCGCCGCCTCCATCCGGAGACGGGGGGTGGGGGGGGGGGAGGAGGGGAAGGTGTAGGTTTTAAAGTAGCTTGACGCAATCAAGACGCCAGTTTGAGCTCGGGCCGGAGCCCGAACGGATCCGGCGGAGGTACTCCAAGCCCCCGGATCCCGGGGAGGTGACCGGAACACGTCCTGCTGGCGTTACATAGTCCGGATAGGAACGTGTAGGGGCTGAAGGAACATTCCCTCCGCCGCCGGCCGGCGCCGGAGAAATGCCACCGGAGAGAGCCGATCCACGGCGGCGGCGGGACGAGGCGGTGTAGACCAGCTTGCCTCAGGCCCCGCCAACCGAGAAGGCGACGAGAAGTGGACTGGTTCGGGACAGGTTGGCCTTGAACTCTTTCTTCCGTGTAGGGTGGTGCAACTTCCACCGTCCCGTATCCTTCGCCGCCGCCCGCACCGCCACCGCTGCTGTTAATACTAACAGTAGAACGGGGGAAGAGTACGGTCGCGGGCCGAGGCTGGGAGGGCACTGACATGATTTAATGCCGATTTGCCTCCTGCAGTGTGTAAATAGGCGGGGGTAACTCTCTCTCTCTCTCCCTCTCTTTCTCTTATCTCTCTCTCTCTCTCTTGTTCTTATTCGCCAGGACTTTTCCAAGTAGATGCGGGAGATCTTCGTGTCCAAGGTGGGCGTTCTCGTGAGACGAAAAGATCACATCTTGCCGTTCGAGCAAGCGGCCTTCCCGCCCAGTTGGCGCCCCATCTATCAGCCTCTCAGGCACCTGATCAATGGAGATTCACCAGGAAGAGCAGTAAATGAAGGCAGACCGTCCAGCGGAAAACAATCTCACGCAACGACCCCCAGAGAGATAGAGATATATAGATACATAGATAAATAGATAG
>CM046533.1:8128899-8143899 GCA_024713555.1 Spirodela polyrhiza | reverse complement strand
AGGAGTATGATAGACTGAAAGACTAGAAAAAATTCATTTTAAAAAATTATAATCCTTCCCCCAAGACCATCCATATACAGAAAAGGCAGTTATCAATAAAAATTTTCAGCTAGAGCTCTAAAAAATGGCTGACGTATGGTCAATAAAAGGCTTGCAACTATATTTCCATAGGCTGTTTTTAATTCAAAACTTGTAGACATAATCCTCAATGATAAGTAATGTATTGTCCATATGACCTGATTTTCCTATATATAAAAATCCTGAGATATGAAATACCTCCAATTGCCTTTTGATGCATGTTAGGTCCTACTTACCCTCGTCCGAGGCCAATGTCAAAACCTTTTAGGAAAAGAGGAAAGCGGATGGCATACACAAATCTTGAGAAAGAATGTTATATGCTTACGATACAAGTCTGTAGAATGACACAAATAAAAGGAACACGTTGCAGTGTAAAATCAGGGATGTTCATTTAATCGCTAGAAAATAGACTTTAAAAAAATGATCATCAGCCCAGATAAGGGAAAATTTCATTTTATCGTGAAACAATAAATAATAGAAATTTCCATAAAATTTGACTTACGTTGTCATGAGAACCGAAAGTGCCACATTTCCTTTAGATATATATGTAGCAACATTTGATGCCTGGCCCCCAGGGCAGCAAGAGACCAAAATGAGGCCGGTTGCAAGAGGGGCAGACAGCTTTAGACTCTGTAAATAAAACAACAGTTAGAATTTATCAAAAATAAACGAGAAACAAATCCTACTTCATTCAGCATCCATGAAAGATGAAATAATGACTGTGATAGCCTAATGTCAATGCTTTACTAGGCAAATAAAAACATGAAAAATTCTGAATCAAAACCAGTAAAGACATCAACGAAACTCACATCAATGTGGAATCAATTATCTGGACCAACTCCCAAAAAAATTTAGTTAAAGTTTATACGATTGGCAGAAGGTGAAATTAAAAACAGATGCAGGTGACAGTAACCAACCGAAAGTTCACATAAGTATAGTTACGGGATTCCTAGTGGTAGGAAGTGGGTGACATGTTTGGCTTCAAATAATCAAACTATAGTTATGCTCCCATCAAAATATCAAATGGGGTGCAAAACTTCGGTTATTGATCGCAGCGTAAGATTATAATGATGAACAGATTGAATAAGCAAAGCATCAAAGCAATACATCTATTGGGAAAGGGAATAAATATGCAAAATTTTTTTATACAGGGATTTTTTTGGGGGGGAAATGTATGGATATTTAGTAGGTATTTGTTTTATTTTACCTTTTCCTCTCTATCGTCTATGATGATTAACTTGATTCATACAAAAGCATAAAAAGATAAGAAAGCGAGCAACTCCAACTAGAAGTGACATCCCAAGATTATCATCAGGAAAAATTTGTCGTATTGAAAAACTAACATAAAAAAATCTCTATTCCCAAATCTGTCATTCAAGATCAAAGCATGAGAGGAGAGGTCCACAAGCACTACACGAATTTATATTTATAATCTACACTAACATTTACTTATGCGCATGATCTGGAATTTTTTTCCATGAAGGACTATGTCATTCAGTCTAAATCTACGAAACAAGATGCAAACGAGACACAATCAAAAGGATGGAGAAAATAGTGAACTTTATAAGACAAGTCAACATCAATAGTATGAACCTCTCAACTAGGATACGTCATCAATTAATGAAATTTTACTGAGTCAGGACAAAATCTATAAGCAGCCTTCAAGCCCAGTACAGTATCCAGTTAAAAAAATATCCTATTATCATCGGTTTCCAAAAATATTCATGCATTTTCTAATAATATCCCTCTCTCTCTCTCTCTCTCTCTTACTATCGATGGGGGAGAGTCTCCTAGCACTTTGCTTCAAAAGATGGTTTCCAAGTTGTCCTTCACGCTGGAGCACCCCGTGCATAGATCATATTAGGGTGTAGATTAACGACAGTAGGTTAGATCAAACACCTATCATCCCAGTTCTCCAGTGAGAATCGCTGGGTCTCAAAAAGAACTATTTTTCCAAGTTCATGATATAGAGAATGACATCTATACAGTTTTGTACTATCGGCAGATGAAATTTATCAACTTCTTTGGTATACATGAAACCGCAGGCATCTCTGACAGTAAAGTATCAAAATAAGTTAGGATTCATTTTTTTCTTAGAATAACACTGAATGGCGTACCATTGAGATGAAAAAACCAAGCAATGGTTTGACCATGTACTGTGCAAGAAAACCCACACCAACCTACAAACAAACGATTTCGTTAGCTCAGTGATAGAGGAAATAAAAAAACAAATGAAACTTTCAGAAAGTTCGATAAAACATCAACAACGTCACAACAATGTACATATGGGGATGGTATCTTACCGTCCATGGGTTTCTCATACATCTTCGAAAATCTTCAAACGTCAATGTCAAGCCCATTGAGAGCATAAGGAAGCCCAGGCCAACAGTGAAAAGGTCTGTCTGTAACCAAGTAACCTGCATAGAAATCAATGAATGCAAATGATTAGCAATATAAAACTAAGTAATTTAATTGTTGATTATCCATCTAGCCAAGAAAAAGGCAGTAGGGAGTCATTACCGCAGATGGCTTGTAAATACCAATAATTGTCCCTAATATGACCTGTGAAATGGCATTATTTTGTTAATGAGATTATAGAAGTAACAGTTGAGTTCAAAAAATGGAGACCATTGAAAGCGTCCATTGAAGGATGATTACCCAGACAGGGAAAAGGGTGGTAAGCAATTCGACTATTCTTTCGTACTGGCTCATCCCACTCGGAGCTTTGCTGGGAACATCCCCTGAAATATTTGCTTCGGCTTTGCACAAGAATTGATTGGCCCTGCTGCATTCATAGAGAGTGGATCACTAAACGACGTAACACTTTTATCCATTATTTCCAAGTAGCCATTTTCTATGATGGCACTACTAGACCTAGATTCCCTCCAAACACGAAAATTTCTCAAAGTTAAATAAATGTTACTATCTTCAAAGGTGCTGGTGATGAACTTTTTAAAACACCAAATGAACAACCAGTTAATGGAGATTATGCTCGAGAACTAAGTTATGGGAAGTTGATAAGAAATGGGGATGTCTCTCTGAGTTAATCTTCCATTTTTACTTTTCTCGGTCAGAAAAACTCATGCCATCAATCTTGGAAAATAAAGAAGAGAGACGATATCATCAGTTCAACCTTCTTGATGCGATGAGTGCAACATTCTACTAACATTATCCACAGTGAAAAGAAGCATCGCTGTACCATACCGTGATACAGGGACGATTGATAAGGGAGCGGACGCAGTGATGGCAGCATTTAAGATTCTTTCTCCACCCCAAGGAAAAGACGGCGCGCCCATCGGACCCGCCGCTGCAATCCAATTAACTTGATAAAGTTGAGCACGATCAACTCCCGCAGCGGGTCGGCATTGTCAAACCCCCAAACAAGACCCGGAGCAGGAACATACCATGGCAAGACGCGGCCCTCCTGACGGCGGGACCAGACACGCAGCAACTCTTCCAGTGTAATCCATGGAAGGCCTGCGGCCGGGGGTCCTTGTTCAGGATCCTGGACACGGAAGCCATTGACGCCATCGACAGGAACCGACAAAATGAGAGAGAGAGGAAGAGGAGGAGGAGGAGGAGGAGGAGGAGATCGAGCCAAAGAACAAGAGTAGATCGTCTTCAATCTCCTACTGCTATCCCCAGGAGAGAGCTGGGAGCGGCTGCGTGTAGATAGGAATGGACTGGAGAGCTCCCACTCCCCCAAATCCTCGGAGAGCTGGCAGCAGTGTGGGAGATGGTAGTGGAACTCTAGCAGCAGCTTCTCACTCCCCCCCGTTGGACGAGGCTCGTGGACACGGACGGGCCACGCGTCCACACCCCTCTCTGTCCCCTATCGGCATTGTTTTGGCTGACGTGGCGCTTTTCCGGAACGTGGAAAGGCTAGGGTCGGTCGCCCCTCAAATGTGGGCCCCACTTCGCATCAGTTGACCCAATAGTGGGCCCACTTTATTGGTGGACCAGGAGGATGCCGGCCCATTTAGTCACTCCAGGTAGATATATTTTTATGGGCCGGCCCAGGTTTTTTGTCGTAGTAGGTGAGTTTAAGGGGCTGGGTGAGCCTATGGCACCGGATCGATCTGACGAACAAACCCTAGGTGGCCGTTCTTGTTCTCTTCGAACCCTCTTGTTCGTCGTCTTCTACGATCACGTCTCCTGAGGACGAAACCCTAGCCGGGGACCGCACGCCCGGCGGGGCGTAATTGCGTGCCCGACCAGGGAGTCGTGCAGTCGAAGCGATACCTGGGAAGAAAGCGTGAGGGATTCCGTTGCGGAAGGCTTCTTTGCTTCTTTCTCGACCACTCCTGCCCTGCAGTTTCATCTTTGTTGGGATTTGTTCCGCTGGTAGCGTTCGTCTTGTAGTGATCTGTTGGTTTTGAGGCGGAAAAGGACTTTGAGAGTGTAATTGTCGTCTTTTGTTGCTGAATTTATCGAAATGGAGGCCACTGAGAACGCAAGGGGCTGGTAGCGTGGAGATGGAGGGTTTTGTTAGAGATGGTGAAAATGGGAGCCCGAGCGATAGGCGGCCTCCGAATCCGCTCGCCGGGGCGTATCGACCGTTCTTCAGCGCATCTCCTCGTGTGGCCTCATCGTGCAAATCTTTCGCTCGTCATCCATCTCTCGTAAGATTCATTCACTCTCTGTTTATGGCGCATCACTGAAAACTTCTGCCTACATCCATCTTTTAGCTAATGTGTATATTTTGATAAGGAAAATTATCTAATACATAATGGTTTTCTTTATCTGCTTACGGATTTGTAGTTCATCTAATTTTTACTTTGTCCGGTGTCTCTTGGCGTTGTTAAAATTGTAGATTAATAGATAGGGAGGTTGGCCTTTTTTTTTGTTAAGTTTGATGGATACCCATGATGAATTGATAATCGATTTCTCACCGCTTAGAGTACAGTCTCTACCTAGTATCCATATAGTTATATCTGGTTTATTAATATTACAATGATCTATTTGAACGACTAGTTTTTCTCATACTCATAGCCTGCAAATCTGATTGGGTTGTAAATGAGGTTGACTATGAATTTATTTGTCAGGTTATGACTGCACACTTTACGTAAGCAATAATTTATTTGATGATTTAGGATCTGTGGTTAATGCAAGGAGGATTGATATGTTAATTCATTTCAACCCTTCTACACAAAGTGTGGAAAAGATAAGAATCGGAATTCCCTTGAGAGTATAATGTCCACATACAAAACGAGTATCCTTGTCATGGAAATCATGTCCGGATGATTTTAAGTGTCTATTTTGGTAATATCAATCTATCAAAGCTCTACTTTCATCGGTCCAATTGGTATAGAAGCAATATCAGCCTTCCACCTTGTTCTCTAGCTTAACTAGCACCTTCATACTGGAGACTCTTAATTATTCTCTGAGATTGGAAAGGAATTGGACCGATGCATGTGTGCACTCAAATCGGGGTGTATCTGATGGGTGATCTTTGCTTTTCAAACTAAAATAATAATCTTATTCTACATTATTTTATATCCCTTTCCTATTCAGGTTTGCTTGCCGCCTATTAAGAGAATAGGTCCTATTCAAGCGACCTGGCTTTCTTCATCCATTACAGCAGTTACTCGTTTAGTCAATAGCAGGAAAAAATATTAGACGCTGCCAATAACTTCTATAGGAGTTTCCTTATTAATGTTCCGCTCCTTAATATGCTTTGCTGTACAATTATTCCTTGGTGGAGCCCATCCACAGAGCAATATTTGACCAATGAAATGTCTGTGGCATGTAATTATTGCTTATTTAATGTATCAAGGGCCTTAGTGTTTTCTTATCCAGTTTCAAACCATCTCTATCTGAAAAAAGGTTTTTGTTTGGTCCGATGTATGGTTGCAGTGATTGTATATGGTAATTATGGAGAAAAGGAAAAAATGAGTGCGAAAAGTGGGCTCTACAAATGTTGTCTGCTCAGGGTTACCACTATTTCATTCTATAATATTATATATGTATATATTCCAGGGAGAGACACCTTTATGCTGTGTGATTCTTTCAGGATGAGGCTTTATTTTCAATGTCCTTACTGACTTGATATCAGTCGTTGAAGAGTACATGCCAATGTGGTATGGCATTTGGAGGATAAGTGAAACGCATCTTAACAATTAAACCACACCTTATATTGAATATCATCTAGTTTAATGCAAATAATAAACCTTGACCTTAAGTTCAAGCAATTTGAAAGATAATGAACCTTTTTTGGTGCTCCTTCGATTTTATTAGTTTATTTCTCTCTTTTTAGCTTATTGGACGTCTGCAAGACCAATAATGGCATTTTATGTTTTTGGACGATTTCTCGTTTAGTTTTTCTTTTTTTTTGTGGTGCTTTGTTTATTCTTTCAATGATTTGGGCATGCTATAATTAGGGATATGACTAATTTTCTGCCTGTTCGAGGAATTTAAATGTGCCGTTAATCATTAAATCATTTCCATATGTCATTACCCAGATTCTTGAAAAGAGTCCCAAATGATAACAATCAATTGATTTGCGTTCATTTTTGTAGAGTGTGAATTTATGATTTTCCTTGTTATGACAACCGACGTGTTAATGTGAACAATATGTGGATAACGAAGGTGCATCTGACAAGAGGGCACAAACTAATAGTTTCTTTCAACTTTTCTTTTCAAATTGGCACGTCTTATGAACATATCCAGTTTTGGCTCTTGTTTTTTGTTTGTCTCAGCTGTTCATTCTATTGCAGAGACTTCTTCCTTCTTGTTTGGCTCTATTTCTTTAATTTTCAACGATAATTGTCCTTGCGGTTACTGTATTCATGCCATTATCTCTTTGCTTTGATGGATGACCAAGTTTAAGAGGTACCGAGTTTAGCCTTTACAGGTGACGGTTGACGCGTCTGAAGTGGAGACTATCAGTGAGGGCTTTGAGGCTGAGTTTGTTCCAGTGATACGATCTGGGGCCTGGGCTGATATAGGATTCCGGTCGAGTATGGAGGATGTCTACGTCTGCTTTGACAATTTCACACACAGTTGCGGGCTTCGGGACATTGGAGAGGGTCCTAGTGCCTTCTATGGGGTATTTTCCTTAACCAAGTAACAGTTTTTTCTTCATTCAGTCCTGTGGTCGTTGGTGCTCGTGATATTAGCTCCAGCTCACATAAATGCTGATGTCCTCGCTGTTGTGATTTTAATCTGAAAGGAACGGCTTACTTAATTTGTTTCTATCAACTCTGCCCAGGTTTTCGATGGGCATGGAGGGAAGCATGCCGCTGACTTTGCCTGCAATAACTTGCCGCGATTTATTCTAGAGAACGAGGACTTTCCCGGGGAGATCGAGAGGGTGGTCTCCTCGGCATTTTTGCACACAGACTCCGCCTTTGCCGAAGCTTGCTCCGTCAATTCTTCGCTCGCCTCCGGCACGACAGCGTTAGCTGCCCTCGTCATGGGAAGGTCAGCCCCCTTTCCTTATCGGGAGGGGACTGCTCCTCGTCTTCTTTCCACTGTCCTGATCTCTTGGGAGCCCACTCTAATGGGGGAAGAACTGCCGCAGGTGTCTTGTGGTGGCGAACGCCGGCGATTGCAGGGCAGTTCTCTGCCGCAGGGGGAAGGCCATCGAGCTGTCCCGGGATCACAAGCCCGAGTGCAACAGGGAGAGGAAGCGGATAGAAGAGTCGGGCGGGTACGTCGACGACGGGTATCTCAACGGGCAGCTGAACGTCTCCCGCGCGCTCGGTGACTGGCATATGGAGGGGATGAAGGACGGCTATGGCGCGGGGCCGCTCAGCGCCGAGCCGGAGGTGATGAGGACGAGTCTCACCCAAGAGGACGAGTTTCTGATCATGGGCTGCGACGGCATCTGGGACGTGTTCCTCAGCCAGAACGCGGTTGACTTCGCCCGGCGGAAGCTGCAGGAGCACAACGACCCCTTGACCTGCTGCAAGGAGCTGGTGGACGAGGCCCTGAAGAGGAGGAGCTGCGACAACCTGGCGGTGGTCGTCGTCTGCTTCCAGGCGAGGCCCCCGCCCAGTCTGGTCGCCCCGAGGGGGCCCGTGAAGAGGAGCGTATCCGCCGAGGGGCTGAGGGAGTTGCAGGGCTTCCTCGACGGCCTGTCGAATTGACGGGCCGCGCCGCCGATCTTTTCTTTGATTCTTCGGGGCGGAAGCAGGTTTCTATTTTTCTTGTAGGGATGCTCTCCACACCCAGATCTCGAGATTGCTTGGTCTCCACTGTAACATATGCGGCTGTTACCTCTCCCTCTTGGGCGGGTGCCTCTCTCCGCCCCTTATTCTCCGTCTGCCCCTGCTCTGGCCGGCCCTCGAGTCTCCTCCATTGCGCCAGCCGCAAGCTCCGCCTCCGATGGCACCGAGGCCGCCCTGGAGAGACCGAAGCCTGCCGAGGCCCAACCACGTCATCTGCTTGGTTTCCCCATGGCCGCCGCCTCTCTGCTGGAGATAGACCACGGCTGCCAGTTTGATTCATTTATGATACGACATCTTGGGTGGGACTCGTTCTTCTGCAACTAATGCTACGACAACGTCCCCCGTTCTTCTGGAACAGAAATCTCAGCTCAGGGTCCACAGACTCGTACCCTCGGTCAAAGTTTGATTCATTTATGATAGACAATGGATATAAATGTATCAGTTCATGTCATTGTGTATATGAAGGTTATAATTTTATTATTCTCTTACTATATATTAATGTCATGTTTATCTTTGAAAAAAATGTCTACTATTGACAGACTAAAGGAGTTGAAGAAGTCATTTACTATGAATCACATTGGGGCAAACATAGTAAATAGTTGGCATTCAGATCTTCCTTGAAGGAAAATCAAGAAAATATGACTATGGTGGTCGTGTGCTTCCAAGAGAGGCCGCCGTCCGATCTGGTCGCCCCCGAGAGGGACTGTGAGGAGGAGCATATCTGCAGAGAGGCTGAGGGAATTGCAGGGCTTCCTTGACGACTTGTCGAATTGGCGGGCCGTGCCGCTCATCGTTTCTTTGATTCTTGAGGGCGGAGGCAGGTTTCAATTTCTGTAATAGGGATGCTCTCCGCGCCCAGATCTCGAGATTTGTTGGTCTCAATTGTAACATATGCCGCTGTTACCTCTCCTTCTTAGGTGTGTGCCTCCGCCCTTTATTCTGCGTCTGCGGGTGCTTTAGCCGGCCCATCAATCTCCATTGCACCAGGCACAAGCTCCGACTCCGATGGCACCGAGGTCACCCTGTCATAGCCTGCCGACGCCGGAGACCAAAGCCTGCCAAGGCCCAACCACCGCATCTGCTTGGTTTCCCCATGGCAGCCGCATCTCTGCTGGAAATAGACCACGGCTGCCAGTAAAACTGCAACTAATGCTATGACAACATCCCCCCTTTTGGAATAGAACCCCAGACCAGGGTCCACAAAGTCATACCCTTGGTCAAAGTAGACGTTCATTGGCGGAGCTCTGATGTAGTCGTAAGCATGGGGAAGAAGCCTAACCAAGGTTATGCCCACGTAGTAGGCTTTTCTCAGAGGTCTGCAGTTGATCTGCCATGCTATGTTTCCGATGACCTGAGGAAGGAGGAAGAAATCTTGCACCAGACCCGCATACCGCTCCAATCGGGCTCCCCATTCCTGAATCCCATGACTCGGACGTGGCGAACTCGCATAAATGCCTCTTCGAATAGGCTCATGAAGATGGGTGTTTGGATTTACGAGAAGGATGACCAAGAAACCAACCGCATGAAGGATCAAGCATACTACGAGGACCCGCTTATCACTCGGCACCCGCCTTGCTAACCGGATGCGGGACGCCCACACTCTCTGCCAGAGCCTTAGAGTGAGAAGAAATGCCGTCAGTACTAGGGACTTCACCAAAAAATCAGGAATCTTGACTGACCAATCACTCTGGAGATCATACTGAGACGATGACGCAGAGGTTTTTTGCGATAGGCGTTTGAAGAGAGCCTCTGCCCCTGTGATCAATGGAAGTCCATACCCAAGAGCTTGGACGCCCAGCATTACGTGAGATACGTAGGGGGCAGCGGCACTTGCGTCCTTGACATAAAACAGTTGGCTCAGTATGCAAGCGGCGACGACTGACAGTGATAAAATCCGGAGGGCCACTTCTACACGCCTCTCGGAGAGTATGCCTTCACTTTGACTTCTGTACATGATTACGGATGTCTGAAGTTTGACCGGATCGAAGTAGAGGGGATCTTTGTCTTTAGATCGGTTGCTTTGAATCGAGACTGTGGCTGTTGGCACAGTCAGCCATCGGAGAGTCGTGGGTGGATACTGGATCTCAACCTTAATCTCACAATCTAGATGTTGCCATTCAGTGACGTTGGATGCTGTTTTCCGAGGAACAGGGGCCACTCTGCAGCCGACAAGGTACATCTTTCCGGTTAACCGGCTGTACAGACCCTCCAGGGACAGCCTCAAGGACTTATTGGGAGGATTCCTGGTGATCTCGAGCTCTGCTGAAACATTCAGAGGTGATTCGGCAGCTTGCAGAGGAACGTCTGACGAGTTTTCTGACGGCTGATAACAACCAGCGTCGCAAAATTTGGAACCGAGGGTAAGTATTTTAAGTAAAATATATTCCCTCTCTGAACCGCTGCTTGATCCCTGGACGGGGAGCGCAGAGACGGAGAGCTCGAGATCGCGGCAGAGGTCGCCGCGCTCGTTCATCCTCGGATACGTGAGCAGAGCATTTTTAATACCACCACCCTGGCCGAGGGCCTCGTCTCTACGGAGAAAGTCAGCGGCTTGATTGGTCTTTGAGTACTCATACGACAACCCGAATCCACTGAGCATAGTGGACTGTTCTGGATAGAGATCTTTGAACTGTACCAGCGAGAAAGAGAAGTTGGAAAGGCTTCCACTCTCACTGATGCTGGAGATGCTCCCGACGACGGTGCTTCTCTGTGTGAGGGAGAAAGACGTCGGCACATACAGACAGATGCGGAGGTTGCACATCGAGGAATCCGTGCCGGAGCAGGCAACCATGCAGAGCTGTCCGCTGGAGGAGTCCCATATCCCCTCTGATGACACAATCGGACGAGAGAGACTTGTGCGTTGAGCAGCTTCATAACCGTACTCTAATGGAAGAACCTCCCTGAACAGAGAGGCCACCCTTGCAGAGACATTAATGCCGTCTGTGCCGCCCATCGACTTGCAATGAATCTCAGTCATGACAAGCCGAACTCTGTCAAAACTCCTATTGGTCGTATTGAGGTCGTCTGATTGAAATGGCCACATCTTCCTGTAGTTTTTATTTGTGGAGTCGCATATCCAGTTCGGCAACAGAGTGAATACTTGGAAGGATGCACGCTTATGCAGGATATTACAGAAACATTGCCGCTTGTAGACCTTTATGTGATCACCAGACCCTTTGTCCGGATGAGGGTAGGGGCTGCAGGCCTTGTCGGTGATATTTCCGGAGTCGAACCTATACGTCCTCGTTGAGTGACTGTCTGGGTGGAGAGCGATCTGCACGTTGCCGAAGTACCCAGGGGCTGACTTGTTGTGCAGACTCCTCATCTCCCCTATGATTTCTCTTCTGGTCAAGGTAAATGACTTGGGATAGCGGAGAACAAGGAGGATATTGTCATCTTTCAGAAGAGGAGACAGATATGCTCCATCAGCCCGTTGGTTGGTAGACCTCAGGAGGCACATGATACGCTCTCCACCAGCCTCCTTTGATTCGGCGTACAAACCTTCGAAGGTAATCTCGGAATACCATTCAGTCGTCTGAGCTCCCGAATTTTCATATGTAACGATGGTCAGAGTGAGGGTGCCGCTCATAACGATGGCGGTTTCGGACCGTCCCTCTTCGGCGACATCCACCGCCGCACTGAAATACGCTTGGAACTGTGGAAGAGTGAGCCCGGAAGCATTGCCGTGGGGGGCCATGTCCAGTGGCATCAAAGGCGCGTTATTGGAGTCCTGTGTCCATTCTCCGTAGAGTTTCATCTCTTTAGGAATGTAGTCGACTTTAGCGTCGTCCAGCTTGACCGGGGAAGGAGATGACAGGATGGAGGCGCATTCCCGCTGTACCTCTGAGATGCGGGAGTAGGCGTGTTGGCTGTAAAAGGAGTCGCCGAGGCACAGGGAAGATAACCAGAGGACTACCCAGAAACAGTAAGTCGGGGGCGCGGCCTCCATGGCCCTCCTCAAAGCTGAGAGCCTATGGAGGATCCAAGGATACCCAGAGGACCTGAAAACGAAGAGGGTTGGCAGAGTGAGAGAGGGATCAGATCAGAAGACCGAGTTCTTACACGGAGGAGTCGGTAGAAGAGGAGGAGAGCCGCAGAAGCACCCCTCTGCTCACCTAGTCGGCGAGTCAGGAGATGGGGAAGAGCAGAAGTTGAGATTATATATAGGGATGGATCGGATATAGCTTCCTCTCCCCCAATTTCTTGGAGGCCAAGCAGAAGGTAGTGTGGAAGATGAGAGCGCAGCACTGTCCACAGCTTCCCACCCAACATCCCACATGGAGTGACGTCTCCAGCTCATGTTACACTCTCCCGGCGGCGCGCTGGCTCTTTGACATTATTGACATTATTGACGTTATTGAGTTAATATATTGAAGGTTCTAATGAATGGTCGTTCCACCGCTGGTCCACGCACATGGCACGGACAAGAATTGTACGACTTCGTGCTGGGTTGGATGAAGCCGGCTGATATAGCTTTTCAACAACGAGTGATTCCATTGACTGGTACAATGACATCTCGACTATGGAGGCTGGGGTAGTATCGGGTAGGCTGTTCTTGTCTCTGGTATGGTCCCCCCTTTTGACCAGGCTTGCGGATGTTGATAGCCACGCGTCCCCACCCTCTCCGTTTCCCATCGGTATTATTGGCTGACGTGGCGCTTTTGGAGGGGGTTCCCAGGCCCTAGGCTGCCGCTTCTTGTCGAATTAGCGAGCTTTACGGAGCTAACCGAGGAATCAATGGGCCTGAAGGGTGCCAGCCCATGAAAGCCAGTTCAGGTAGATATATTTATGGGGCTGCCGAAACCTTTTTTTTTTCCGTTATAGTAGGGGCTTTGTAATCTGACGAAGATTATAGCCGATGGGTAAGAACGTGGGTCTGGACCAATGTGACGATGAAACCCTATGAGCTGTTCCTGTTCTCCTTGAACAAGAGTAGATGCCAATGTGCTATGACATTCGGGGAATAGATGAGATGCATCTTGATTAGATCATACCTCATGTTGAATGTCACCTTTTGAATGTAAATAATAAACCTGAGCTTAGGTTCAAATAATTTAATATTCAGTGTTACACAATTGGCATCAAAACCTTTTTTGGTGTTTCTTCCATTTTATTTGTTTATTTCTGTTTTTTAACTTATTGGACTTCTACGAGAACAATAATGCTAGTGTATGATTTTGGATGATTTCTCCATTAATGGTTACACTTTTGTTGTGCTCTACTTGTTCTTGTAATGACTTATTCATTGAATTCAATTAATTTATTCCTAACTGATAACTAGGGATATGATTGATTTTATTTGTTAAAGGATTTTCTCCTATCTAAAGGCTGATGTTGTGACTTAAATATATCGTTAGCATAATTAGATCCGCTACAATAGACCCAACTGATAACCAATTGATATGTGTTTTTCCATTGTGCGTGAATTTATGATTACCCTTGTTATGATTAGCAACATATTATGGCTACCAATATATAACTTTAAGATCTTGATATAATTTTCTTGCATTATAAAAGATTCACTAGCTGTGGTGTAGACTCATACAAGCTGTCAAATTGGTGGATTATGCAAGTTTGATTGACTATATATTTCTCCTTATTGTAACAATTGCATCATATCCTTTACACTCTTCAGTTCATTTATATCTCAATTCTCTCCTTTCTATTCATGACACTATCATCTAAGAATATTTCTGTATAAATTACATGTTTCGGTCCTATGCGTGTTTTAAGTTATGTTACTCCTAGTGATATCTCTCTTTGTTGTAGATGTAAACTTTAGAATCTGATTCATTCTGATATTCAGGTCTATTTTACTTGATTCAAAACATGGATTTCAGTACCTAACTATATTTTTTTATTACTTTGTATATAATACATTTTTTTTTCTTATGCACGTACATTTTGATTTTTTTATCCATGTATCAATCCTTCTTTGTCAAGGTAAAAACACACTGGACAATCAATAAAATATTTCATTTAGATCATGGTTGGGAATAGATGTCCAAAACTTTTGTAGGCCTTACCTATCAAAAATGATACATCAAACTTCACAACCCTGTACAATTCTACAAAATAGAATAACAAAATACAGAAAATATTATCTTGTTGAAATTGCATGTTATTTTCTTCTTTCGAGTCAGATGTAATCTGTTTTTTTGGGGAGAAGTCATTTAGTTATTTTCTATCTTGTTGACCAATTTTTTTCTCATCTTGCTTTTGGTGTCTTTCTTTCAACCTTTGCAATAATTTTTGGCCTCTTCATGTCTGAAGTCGAGTATTTTTTATTTCTCCTCACCTCTTTGCATACTAAGTTATATGTTCAATCATGTTGAGATTTTTATCAGATATGACACATCTTAAAAACTTTAATGTTCTTATGATTGTTTTTTTCTCTCTTACTATGTTATTTTCTTAGAACATATTTCATATTATGTCACTCATGATATTTCTCTTTATGCTGACACATCTCTATCAAATTTAGAGAAGCTCTTGGTTTGAGACGTTTTTCGCGTTAATGGAGAGTTTTATAAATTAATGAGAAAGAAGACTATTTTGTCATTATTAGATGGTTTTCATTTTTTCGTGAGTTATTGCATTTAGTCCATAAATACTTTCTCTCTCTCTCTCTCTCTCTCTCTCTCTCTCTCTCTCACTATGTATGATGTTTTTTACTAATGTGAATTTAAGGTGTCACTTCGACCACTATTTCTCCTCCCTTTCTCTCAACTATTCTCCCCATATATTTTTT